>JXCR01129141.1:53676-111095 GCA_002079205.1 Phalaenopsis hybrid cultivar
ATGAAGTTTCCATCTCTGATCTGACAGACTGAAGACTCTGATACGTAGTTTGTCTGGAGGCACTCTGAATTTGTTTTATCACTTTTTTGGAGGATTTGCTCCATGCTGTATCCCATCCATTTTTGGTAGATGAAGAAGATCCATCTGATGATTCTTGTATATGATCCAGGACTTTCTTGAGCTTGTCCCAAGTCGAACTCCATNATATCAAAGTTGTTTGCCTAGTGCAACATAAATCCTCAAATACATCTTTTAGGCATTTGTACAATCCTGTTGTACAATCTAAGCCCTAACTCGCCTTAGGATTTCAAGGTTGTCGTTCGTCATGATCTAAATCCTAACATCTTCAAGGTTATTTGTGCTGATTGCTTCACACAATTGTAAATCCTAATAAATAAAAAATTGCAGGATGNGACATAAACACTTTTAAGCAAGTAGAGAATTCAAAATCTTCAATCATTCAGCCTTATCTTCAGTGTTTTCACCTCCTCTAATATCTCCCATAGATTGGTAATGAACATATAGGTTGTAGAAGGATCGGTACGGGAATTGATCTATCGAATTTCTTCAATCCACCCCTTTTCTTTAAACATCCGAACTAATCCTTCTTCAAAAATTCCAGTGTGATCAAAATTCTCTTTCATTCTCCAATCTAAGTGATCAAAAAGGTACTTGAGATCTCCCACTGCATTCATAATACTCTGACGTTCTCTTTCAATTTTCTTCAATTTCTTCTCTAAAGCAAGCAAACTTCCAACTGTTAGTGTCATTAATGGAATTGAAGCATGTGAAGAATGATCTATAATAGCATTTAGTGCTTTGTTTCCATTACTAACATACTGATCATCAATAGGAATCATGGGCTCCCACGGCTGTAAAACTTTTTCCCAAGTTTCATATGACACTTGGGATTGACTGCAAATCAGAAAAATTGTAGAAGGATGCCCCAGTCCATAAATTGGCCCATTCATAATGTTTCCCATCACATATTTAAATATAATTGAACCTATAACAATTGGTTTCTCCATTTGAATACAATAGTTTAAAATAACACTCTCCTTGGTGACTCTACTGATCTTCATAGTAGGGATTAATTTTACACAAATAAAGAAATGCCACTGCTTCAAAATTGGATTAAGTGATGAAGCAGGAAAACTAATATATCCTTCATCTCTTACTTCCTACATATCACTTTCATCCATCAGAAAATTCTAAATATCTTGCATCAAATCTTGCTTATGAATGAAATTTGCATAATGAAAAATTGGAATATTTTCTATCATATACAATTCATTAATCCTTGCAGGAGTAAATGGTTCAGCCTTACCTCATATGAAGACAACTCCTTGGGTAATTCCATGTATATTTGCATAGAACTCCTTCACTACAAGTACAACAACCGCAGCGGTAGTGTAACACAAAACTTTCCATCGCCTTTGTAGATTGATCATGTCAACTGGAACACTTGGATTGATCTACCCATGATTAACAAATCCTCTTTCCTTGATCAATCTTTTCTTCATAATAACTTTATCGTATAATCTCTGAGCATCGAAACTAATAAACTTTCTTCTATTGAAAACTCCATACCTTGAAGTATTTCTGGAATTGGAAGCTATGAAATCCAAAAATAGAATGTTTCTAGGCGTCTTAGGTAATTTTTAGGACTTTAAAAACACCTCATGACAGTTATTAGGGAGAAAAATCCCGCCAAAGTCTGCCAAAAGTCACAGGAACCGTCCAACCGCTCTCGGTGCCACTGACGCTTCCGATGGGCGCTGCCGGTGCTGAGATCCATTTTCTTGGGCACCGTCGACGCCAGTGGCCAAATTTTTGTGATTTTCATTTTTCGTTCAATTAGATTCCAACATTTCTTCCAATACCAGTATTGGACTTAATTTATAATAAATGCAACTGTGTAGGATTATTATCTACTAATATATAAGCCACTTAACAAACTAAATAGTAATACATAGACATACATGCATGGGTTGCCTCGCACAAAGCACTTAGTTTAATATCGTCAGCCCAACATACCATTTATTTTGTTGAGTTGACTTAACATTAAAACTTCTTTAAATTGATGTATGTGTCTTTCATAATAGTGTTTCAAACGAAGCCCATTAACTTTAAATATCTTTCTAGTGTTAGGATCTTTAATCACAATAGTTCCATAATGATAAACTTTAATCACTTTAAATGGACATAACCATCTGGATTTCTATTTTCCTGGAAACAATCTCAATCTTGTATTATATAATAGAACTTCTTGTCCAGGTTCAAAATTCTTCTGAATAATCTTTCGATCATGCCATATTTTCATTTTCTCTTTATAGATTTTTGCATTATCATATTCTTCATTTCTAATCTCCTCAAGTTCAATGAGTCGCAATAATATTTTCTCACCAATATATTTTAGATTAAAATTAAATTCCTTAATAGCCCAAAATACTTTATGCACTAATTCTACAGGTAAGTGACATGTTTTTTTTCCAAATATCAGTCTGTATGGGGACATTCCTATAGGAGTCTTATAAGAAGTTCTGTATGCCCATAATGTAGTATCAAGTCTAGTAGACCAATCTAATTTATAATAATTTACAACTTTTTTCTAAAATGTATTTTATTTCACGATTTGACATTTATGATAGACCACTAGTCTGAGGATGATAAGCAATAGAAAATCTATGCATAATATCATACTTCTTAATTAATTTTTTGATTCTCTTACTCCAAAAATGAGATCCTCCATCAGTAATAATTACTCTCGGCATTCTGTATCTTATAAATATATTTTTAATTAAAAATTTAGAAATACTCCGAGCATCAATCTAGGTACATCAATAGCTTCAATATATTTGAACATATAATCAACAACAAGTAATATATATAAGTTTCCAAAAGAAGGCATAAATGATCCCATAAAATTTAATCCCCACACATAAAAAATTTCAACTTCCAATGTGTAATTTAAAAGCATTTCATTTCTTTTAGATATATTTCTTACACGTTGTCATCTATTGGATGTTTTAATATATTAATTAACATCTTTAAAAATAGTAGGCTAATAAAATCCAACTTGTAAAATTTTTTATGTAGTTCTTTTTATTTCAAAATGTCCTCCAACATCAGAATCATGATATCTTTCAATTATCTATTAAGTTTCTTCATAAGACACACATCTTTTAATAATTAGATCTTTACATTGTTTATATAAATATGGGTCATCCAAAAAATAATCTTTTGAATCATATATAAACTTCTTTAATTATAGATTTATTATATCAGGTGGTAGAATATCACTTACAATATAATTTACTATATCAGCATACTACGATACATCCATTTCATCAATACTGTATAATTGTTCATCAGGGAAATTCTTTAAAATTTCATTTGCAAAATTAGTTAATATTTCTATTTCTATTCTAGACAAATGTTCATCTATTTGATTATTATTTTACTTTTTATCAATCATGGTAAAATAAAATTCTTGCAAATAGAAGTATCCATTTAATTAATCTTGGTTTAACATCCTTCTTTTGCATTAAATATTTAATAGCATAATGATCTGTATGCACTATACATTTAGTTCCAATAAAATAAGGTCTAAATTTATCAAAGGCATAAACAATAGCTAATAACTCTCTTTCAGTAGTAGTATAGTTAGTTTGAGCATTATTTAAAGTCTTACTAGCATAATATATAACTTTAAAAAATTTATCATGCCTTTGTCCTAATACAACCCCAATAGTATAATCACTAGCATAACACATTATTTCAAATTGTTTCTCCCAGTCAGGTGGTACTATTATAGGTGCATTGACTAATTTTTTCCTTAATAATTCAAATTATTTTATACATTCTTCATTAAAATCAAATTTTGTATCTTTTTTCTAAAAGTTGGCATAGGGGCTTAGTTATTTTTGAAAAATTTTTTATGTAGCACCTGTGAAAATCAACATGTCCTAGAAAACTTCTCACCCCTATAACACTAGTAGATGGTGGTAATTTTTCTATAACTTGGATTTTTGCAGGATCTATCTTCATGCCTTTTTCAAAAATTTTATGCCCGAGTACACTACCTCATGTAACCATAAATTGACATTTTTCCCAATTTAATACTAAATTTAGTTTTTCACATACTTCCAGAAATTTTTCTAAATTACTAAGACATAATTCAAATGATGTCCCAAATACAGAAAAATCGTCCATAAACACTTTCATTCTATGTTCTATAAAATTACTAAAAATTGACATCATACATCTTTGAAATCTTGCAGGTGCATTGCATAGTACAAAAGACATTCTACGAAAAGCAAATGTTCCATATGAGCATGTAAACGTTGTTTTCTCTTGATCCTCTAGAGCAATTGGAATTTGTTGATAACCAGTATATCCATTTAAAAAGCAATAATACTTATTCCCTGCCAATCTATCCAACATTTGGTCTAGAAAATGTAAAGAAAAGTGATCTTTTCTAGTAGTCATATTTAATTTTCTATAATCAATGCAAATTCGCCAACCAATTACTTGTCTTGTTGGTATTAATTCATTTTCCTCATTTTCTTCAACAATCTCTCCTCCTTTCTTCGAGACACAGTGAATTGGGCTTACCCAAGCACTATCTGAAATAAGATATATAATTCCAGCATCTAACCATTTTTAAATCTCTTTTTTAACAACTTCTTTCATTATTGGGTTTAATCTTCTCTGAGGTTCAGCTTTAGGTTCATATTGTTCATCTAATAAAATTCTGTGCATAAAAATTGAAGGATTAATTCCTTTAATGTCTGTTAAATTCCATCCAAAAGCCTTTTTATTCTTTTTCAACATTTTTATTAACTTTTGTTCCTGAGTCACAGTTAATTCAGAAATATAATAACCGATAATGTAGATGACTCTCCAAAAAATACATACTTTAACTGGGCAGGTAATATCCTTAATTCAAGTTTAGGTGGTTTAATACTTGAAGGGATAATATTTTTACTATCGTTATCCAACAAGTCTAACATTTCAAATTTGCCCTGAATATAATCCAAATATTCTTCTTTAATTTCATCTTCATTCTCAAAAATTTCTCCTTGCTTAAATTTATCTTTGAATTCTTTCTTAAATTGTTCATTACTTAGATTATCAGCTAATTCCATCCTGAAACATTCATTATTTTTTTCTATTGCAGGATATTTCATAGCTTTTGCTATATTAACTTCTTTGATTATTAACTCTCATTATTAATTCTCCTTTTTGTACATCTATTACAGCACTTTCTGTTGCAAGAAATGGTCTCCCTAAAATAATAGGAATCTCTTTATCTTCCATATCCAATACTATAAAGTATAAAGAGAAAATAAATTTATCCACTTTTACTAGTACATCCTCTATAACTCCTTTTGGATAAGTTATTGGTCAGCTAACTGAAGAGTTACAGTAGTAGGGGAAATTTCTCCCAAATCTAAACGTTTGAAAATTGATAAGGTAGAAAATATTTAGTCAAGAATTTTTGTGATAGTTCTCCCCAAGTTCTAATAGATCCAGCTGCTAATGATAACCAAGCCTTGGTTTTATCCCTTAATGAAAAAAGAAAAAGTTTAAACCTAACAGCATCATTAGACACTTTGTCATATTTAAATGTAGCACAAATTTCAAGATGACTAGCAAGATGTAAGTTAGAATCTTCAGTAAGTGATTTTCCAAACTAATTATTTTATACTTTTTGAATGATATCAGGTTTAAGCTCAAATGAATCAGTAGCAACATTAGGATTTTTAATAGTTAAATGATGTTCATATGTTGTCGGATTCGCATAATCTTTTAAAGGTCTTTATCGATTCTCATTTATTGGATTTTCTATATTATTGTCCTTTTCTTTCAAATTCTTAATTTCTCTTTGTTGTTTTCGAATCTTTCTAATAGTGCATTCTAATTTTGAATCGTAAGGTATCAAACTTTCATATCACATATTTCGCATAAGCAAATAAAGTAAGCAAAGTAAAATTCTTTTAAAATAAACTCTTAAATAATTTATTTTTGATTACATATATATATATATAGTTGTGTTTTTATATATTTGTATATATATATTATCAAAATTTTCTAATTTATCAAAATTTATTAATTTAATTTAATTTAACTGTTACCTTTCCCGACAATGGCGCTAAAAACTTGATCCCGATTTTTATATGCAAGGATTTATGAAGTTGACTCAACTACAGCGCCAAAAACTTGATCCTTATATGAAAAGTAAGTTGTGTAAAATATATATAATTATAGACAATTAATAATGGGATTCTACGCAAGTATACGTATTGTTATCAAGTAATAATGGACTTTCTATTTAAGCCCCAAATATTGATCCCACCAGGAAGATGTAAGTTAGCAATGATAAATTTTAACAGGAAATTTATGGAAAATCAAACGAAATCACTGTCACTAATTTTAAATGTTGAGATATTAACCAAACTAAATTACTTAACTATTAGCAAAACAGAAATACAAATTTTGAATAATAACTACTAATCTACTAACTATGTTTATGTAATGAAGATTTCTTATGTGAAAAAGCTTCCTACCCATTACAATGAAATTATGGTGAAATGAGATAAGATAAATGTTTATAAAATATATCGTGCCAAATAAGACTAATTTTAATTTTCTACCCTGATACATTGCATAGAAAATCATTGGTTAATCCTAGGTTTAGTCCTTAAATTCGTGGCTAGGCTAGGAGGATACCAGCTCCCACTTCCCTTTACCTGAAGGCTAACTCTCGCTTTAGTTTTTAAAAACTAAGACCAAATTAAGGAGTTTAGTCTGTCACCCTACAAATTCTCTAATTCTACACCCAACAAAGAATATTTCCCTATTTATTTGCACTTAATTTCTTGAATAAATTTCTTCTTAATGAAATCAAATGCGACCCTCACTCTGTTGTAGAACTCATACTTCATTTCCTGGATCATATGTTTCACAACATATTTTAAAACAAATTTCTCCTTCATGAAATCAAATGTGACCCTCACTCTGTTGTAGAACTCATACTCCATTTCCCGGATCATATGTTTCACAATATATTTTAATTGTTATAGAACTCATACTCCATTTCCCGGATCATATGTTTCACAACATATTTTAACAATTCAATTATTCAGATTGAAAAGTAAATTAAATTCAGAGTTGAAAAATCATTACAATTTATTTTATATTTTAATTATGGCACATTCATTTTATCCCTTCATTTCACCATATCTCATAGTAGAGGGATAGATAGAAGGAACTATTCAGACTTAATGAGAAAGATACGACAAAACATAAATTTCATATATAAAAGAAAGTTCATACAAAACTAAATAAACAAACACACTTATCTGGAACTCTTTCTCAAAGCAAAGCCTTTGTAGCATTTCCTTATAAACGCAGGAAGAAGAACTCTCTCACTTTTCTCCTTCTCCAACACTCTTACTAAAAGAAAAATTTTGCCCCAAATAAAGGCCGAGGTTGGTTCTCCAAGATGTGGCTCCAAAAACTCTTCAAAAATCGTCCAAATACATTGAAACTTCTAGAAACGGGGTCTGAACCTCCTTTGGCGTCGTTGGCACTAATCTGGCGTCGTCGACGCTGAGTAAAAATTTTCCAGCTTTCAGTTGTTCTGCGCCATCGGCGCTGACCTTAGTGCTGCCGGCGTTGAGTATTTCCTCAAAAATATCATTTTGACTCATAATTGCATTCTTTTTTGCTTCATTTTTGCTGTAAGCCCTAAAAATCAACAACCTGCAAGAAAAAAATCAAAATACCTTCCACTAAAGTACAATATCACAAAAAATAAGTATAAAATATGGTTTTAAAAATGCATATATTTTCGGTGTATCAAGTACGAACACTGAAAGAGTAGGTGGTCAGTAGACTCTTCAGCCTGCTTGCATAAACATCATTATAAAGGGCCCCTCAGCCTTTTAAGTTTGAGAATGTCATCAATAGGAAAGAACTGGTGAAATAGACTCCATCCCAAAAAAGACATGGATGGAGTAAGGAATTTGTTCCAAATGCAAGCCCCCCATGGGACAGATGCCCACTGGTGTAATCTGGAGTAGATGTCTTCAGTAATGATTTGAATAGTGCCCTTAGTAATGGCAATAGAGTCCTTCTTAGTGTTGTTAATAAGCAACTTGGTAATGGCTGCAATAGATAGTTGTGTCAGTATGGTGTTCAGAAGGTCAAGAGGCCAATTATTCTCCTCCCAGCAGTCAACCAGCTTTAGATCAAAATTGAGATTCTAGTGAATATGTTGCAGCATCTCCTTAGGACACAATTTATCGAGCCATAAATTTTTATTATCTTGCCCTAAATCTCAAAGGAACATAGATTCAACATACTGTCTCACCTTGAGCAGATTAACCCACTATTTGGAGTCACCAATTTTCTTGTTAACCTGGTTGGGGTGAAGCCATTTATAGTATTTACCCAAAAGGACATTGGCCCATAAAGAGTTTTGTTGCCTAAATTTAATCCATAGTTTGCAGAGGTTAATGTGATGTAGCTGAGGAAGCCCTTTGAAATCCAAACCTCTCCAACAACAGTTGGCCTAGCCACCTTCTGCCACCTAGCCTAATGCAACTGTTTCCTTTGATCAGACCATAGTGGTTTTCTTCATGCCAAACATTTGTAAAATATATTGTGGAAAGTAGTAAGAATGCTCTTAAGGAGAGTGATTCTTCCCCATTAAAGAAGAAAGAGGTAGTCCAACAATTGAGTATGGCATCAATCTTTGTAATCACCTTATAAAGTTGGACTTGCTTAACCCTCCCTTTGATAAGAGGGACCCCAAGGTAGTTGAAGGGGAGCGAAGCAATAGAGAATCCAGTAATATGATGCACCCACTGTTTGAAGAGATCCTTGACCCTGCAGCTAAACAACAAAGTACACTAGTGGGATTAAACTCCATACCTGAACACAATTAGAAAGCCTTAAGACAATGCAAAATTTGCTTAAAATTAGGTTTAGTGGCTCTAGAGAAGAGAATTATATCGTCTGCATACATAAGGAGACTTATAGGCAAATTAGACTTGTGATGAAACAGATTTACTGCATTTGGGAGAAGATTATGGTCCAACAGCTTAAAGAAGTAGTCCATAGCCAAAATAAAGATGGTGGGAGAGATTGGATTGATTCTGACTATTTATATGCAACAGTATAACAATGTCTCTAATTATATTTTCACTTATATTTCCTTACTTTGCAACAGAGTCAANCTCCAAAGATGAGTGAAATTTCTCCTCATAATGACTTTGTTTCTTGACATATCCATCAATATGATCTACAAAATGTTCTAAATTTTGGATCTTATCTGCAGTGAAATTAATATTATCCACCATCCTCTGCAACAATTGATCGTCAGTTTCAATAGACTCACCTCTAGAAGTAGATGCCCTTGAGGTTGATGTTCTCGATGTAGAAGCAACAGAGGTGGATGCAGCAGACGTCGACATTCCATAACTTCTAGAAAATCCTCCTCTCCAACCAAAAATAAGGTGTTCAGAATATGGTTTCATGTTCACACTTGAAATTGGTTTTAAAGACAACAGTACTTCTTCCTAGCTATCATATCATACACCAGCTTGCTCACACAAAGAAAAGATCAAGGAAGCAAATCCCAGACCTGTAGTAGTAGCGGCAGTGACAGAACTGATGATAGTCTTATAAATCAAAGCTCCAATGTTGATAGACTTGAACTACTGAATACAATAATTCAATGTTGCTCTTTCCCTCGTAACTTCACTAAGATGATTCGTTAGTAACAGACAAGCTGAAATAAAGTAGTGCCACGCCTTCGATGGTGCACTCAACTGTGAAGTGAAAAATTTGACTCTCCTCTCATTTGTAATTTTCCAGAGTCCCCTTCAAATAGTCAAAATAAATATAATCTCATCCAGTTCTGTCTCAGTAGGACTATAGTTCGAATAAAAACACAGAGTATCAGACGATAAATGGTAGAGCATGTTGATTACTGATCCCAACTGTTTATATGCAACAGTATAACAATGTCTCTGATTATATTTTCACTTATATTTCCTTACTTTGCAACAGAGTCAAAACTTGGTCCTGAAGAAAATAAGAATTTAACTTTTTAATTTATGTATATATTGGGATACTAAGTAAGTATACGTATCGTTATCAAGTAATATATAACTTTTTGATTAAGACATGAATATCAAACCCACAGAAAAATTATGCAATATGCTATATTGAACAACAAACTTTTTATTTTAAAAAGATAATTACTTAAACTAGAGGTGTATTCATAGTAATTAAAATTTAAATATTTTTGGTCTTTTTTATATTTTTATAAAATAGAAATAATTTAAAAAGATAACTGAGTTTATGTAAAAGAAAAACACTGAATTTGAAAATATCTTATTCCTTATTATGAATCAAGAATAAACATAGGAATTGTGTTGTGGAAATATGAAAATTGTGTTGTACCAAATAGGAGCAATTATATTCTTTACCCTTCATAGAGATGCTATAAAGGACATTTACTAATTTAAAGTTTGAATAGTTATGAAGACCGACTAAGTAGGGAAGATACTAGCTCTCACTCTAGAGTTCCCTCGATTCCCTCCACCTGGGGGCTAATATCTCGTATCAGAACCTAAAATGGTTTCTCCCAGTTAGGTGAAACTATAATAGGGGCTGTGATTAATTTTTCCTTTAATAAACATTTAAACAGCTTTCAGTAATTTCAAATTTCTTGTCCTTCTCTAGAAGTTGGCATAGAGGTTTGGTAATTTTTGAAAAATCTTTAATAAAATGCCTGTAAAATCCAACATGTCCAAGAAAACTTCTAACCTCTCTTACATTAGTAGGAGGTGTTAGTTTATATATAACTTGAATTTTTGTAGGGTCTGCTTCCATACCATCTTCCAAAATTTTATGCTCTAACATAATTCCTCCTGCAACCATAAATTGGCATTTCTCCCAATTTTGAACCAAATTAGTTCTTTCGCATAACTCCAAAAATTTTTCAAAACAATTTAAGCATGTGTCAAATTATGTTCCAAATACAGAGAAATCATCCATAAATACTTCCAATCCATCATCAANCTAAAAAGACAATTACTTAAACTAGAGATGTATTCACAGTAATTAAAATTCAAATTTTTTTGGTATTTTTTNATAATTATCAAGTAATATAAAACTTTTTGATTAAGACCTGAATATCAAACCCACAAGAAAATTATGCAATATGCTCTATTGAACAACAAACTTTCTATTTTAAAAAGACAATTACTTAAACTAGAGATGTATCCGCAGTAATTAAAATTCAAATCTTTTTTATTTTTTGATATTTTGACAAACAAGTAACAATTTAAAAAGATAACTTCAGTTTATGTAAAAGAAAAACACTGAATTTGAAAATATCTTTCTCCTTATCATTAATGAGTACTAAGCATAAGAATTTTGTTGTGGAAGTATGCAAATTGTGTTGTGTCAAATAGGAGCAATTATATTCTTTACCCTTATTATAAATGCTNTAGTAACAATTTGAAAAGATAACTTGAGTTTATGTAAAAGAGAAGAACTGAATTTGAAAATATCTTTCTCCTTATCATGAATCAGTAATAAGCATAGGGATTCTGTTGTGGAAGTATGCAAATTGTGTTGTGCTAAATAGGAGCAATTAAAATCTTTACCCTTTTTAGAGATGTTATATAGAACATTGGCTAATTTAAATTTTGAATATTTTTGAAGACCGGCTAGGTAGGGAAGATACTAGCTCTCACTCAAGAGTTCCCTTGATTCCCTCGACCTGGGGGCTAACATCTCGTATGAGAACCTAAAACAATAAACCATGTTGGGGGCTTTAACCTGTCACTTTAAAGTCCTCTAACTCTTATTTTCTATTTATTTGCAATAAATCATATGAATTACATTCTTATTCATACAACCTCATGTGATTCTTTCTAATTGTTGACTGAGACAATACCAGCCCGGTTCTTTTATGTTCTCTAAGCAAATTTTAACATTAATTGTTGACTAAGACAATACCAGCCCGGTTCTTACATGTTCTCACAACAAATTTTAACATTTAGGATTGGCCAAAAAATACCAGCCCGGTTCTTACATGTTCTCACAACAAATTTTAACATCTGGATTGGCCAAATCAGTTGTTGACTGAGACAATACCAGTCTGGTTCTTACATGTTCTCACAACAAATTTTAACATCTGGATTGGCCAAATCAAGAAGTAAAACAATACCAGCCCGGTTCTTACATGTTCTCACAACAAATTTTAACATCTGGAATGACCAAATCAAGAAGCAAATGAAGTGCATGGATTTAAATCATCACAACTTCTTCCAACATTGTCAAACCAAGAAGTAAATGAAGTGCATGGATTTAAATCATCACAACTTCTTCGAACATTAAAGATCAATACTCTCCACAACTTCCACAATTATTGATTGAGACAATACCAGCCCGGTTCTTACATGTTCTCACAACAAATTTTAACATCTGGATTGGCCCCGAAAGACAATACCAGCCCGGTTCTTACATGTTCTCACAACAAATTTTAACATTTAGGAATGACCAAATCAAGAAGCAAATGAAGTGCATGGATTTAAATCATCACAACTTCTTCCAACATTCCATCCCGGTTCTTACATGTTCTCACAATAAATTTTAACATCTGGATTGGCCAAATCAAGAAGTCATCCCAGTTCTTACATGTTCTCACAACAAATTTTAACATCTGGATTGGCCAAATCAGTTGTTGACTGAGACAATACCAGTCTGGTTCTTACATGTTCTCACAACAAATTTTAACATCTGGATTGGCCAAATCAAGAAGTAAAACAATACCAGCCCGGTTCTTACATGTTCTCACAACAAATTTTAACATCTGGAATGACCAAATCAAGAAGCAAATGAAGTGCATGGATTTAAATCATCACAACTTCTTCCAACATTGTCAAATCAAGAAGTAAATGTCTGGTTCTTACATGTTCTCACAACAAATTTTAACATCTGGATAGACCAAATCAAGAAGTAAATGGTCGGCTCAGTTCTTACATGTTCTCACAACAAATTTTAACATCTGGATTGGTCAAATCAAGAAGTAAATGATCTGATTCTTACATGTTCTCACAACAAATTTTAACATATGGATTGGCCAAATCAAGAAGTAAATGAAACATGGATTTAAATTATCACAACTTCTTCTAACATTAAAGATCAATACTCTCCATAACTTTCATCCAACACTTTTAAGATGGATTTGAATCATCACAACTTCTTCCAACATTAAATATTAATACTCTCCATAACTTCCATACAACATTTTAATTACTTATCATTTTAATGTGAAAGATAAAGAAAACAACTCAGAATCCATAGAGAAAATGAAACCACACTTTAGTTTAAAAGTAGAAATCATTGTCAAACTAACAAGAAGTCTCAATAAAAACCATAAGTAGTTCAAAACAGAAGATAAAAACTTATCTCAAATCCTCCACCAAACTCTTGAAGTTCCTTTCAATCTCTTCTCTTTTACAACACTCTTAACTCTCAAAATAAAACTAAAAACAAAAAGGATAAAGTAATTTTTTGGTGGTGCCTGAGTCTCTCCACAAGATTCTCCACGATCTTCTCAAAACTCAGCACTCTCTCCCTCTTCAAGCACCCATCTCAAATGTCTCAACTTCCTTCTTTTATAAATCTCTAAAAGGTGGCTTGAAAATTCTTCAAAATGTGTCCAAATTTGATGTATTCTCCAAGGGATGCCTCCTTTAACAAGACTTTTAATAATACTTTAGTTCCTACTGGTAGGTGCCTCAAATACCTCTTTAAAATTCGGCCAAATGAAGAAAATCGCCAAATAACTGCCTCTAGTGCTTGAGCGCGGGCTTCTCTGTTTAACAGGCGCTTAAGCACCGAATTTGGCACTTTGGTGCCAAAACACTATTACAACTTTCACCTCTTTACTCCAAATTTGATCCTTTTTCACTCATTTTTAGCATTTTTCACCTTTTTACTTGTACTTGAAAAAAAAATCACAAATACCTTCCATTAAAGTGCAATATCTAAAAAATAGGTACAAAAATGCATATAAAACACTATATATTTTAGGTGTATCAAAATTTCCCAAACTTAAAATATTACTTGTCCTCAAGTGACACTTCAATCTTTAAAAATTAAATAAGTATGATATGTATATGAGGCTAAAATTTAGATTTAGAAATATAGTAGTCCAATTTAGAAGAAATAATTAGTAAATGAGACCAACTTAGCACTTCAATCTTTAAAAATTAAATAAGTATGATATGTATATGAGTTTCTTTAGGAGTTACTATTAGATTTAGAAATATACTAGTCCAATTTAGAAAAAAAATAATTAGTAAATGAGACCAACTTAAAGTTTTAGAAATTTTTAATGTTAAGAAATATGAAAATATGAGTTCCTATCTAATTCAGAAATATTGTAGATTTTCCAAATTTAGAATTTAGTTCTTTTATTATCTCTACTTAAAATTTGTTATTTTAAATAATTTTCCTTACTATATTATATTTTTAAGCTTAAAATTTTCTCAATTCTTATACTTTAAAAGATCAAATATGGAACCAATTTTTGATTAGGCACTAATTCTCAAGCTTCTCCTCCCTTATTCATTTCTTTTTCTTTTCCTTTTTCTTCTTTTTTTTTTCTTTTTCTTTTTTTCTTTTCAGGTAAGGATTACTATATCTGGATATGCCTTTAATGGTTTTGAATTCCACTACTCCTTTCCTAAAGCAAAGCCTTGATATAAGACTTTTACTTAAAAATATAATAATAGTTTGAAAATTATTTTAATAAAAGAAATTTAGGTATTAAAAATAAAAGTCTAAATTTTCTAAATTTTTATACTTAAGTGAGTTACACTATATTTAGCATTTTCTACACTAAAAATTTTTAACTAAAGTTTTTCTTCATTGCTCAGAATTTTAACTAAATTCTTTTACTCGTTTCTAAAATCAAATTTTACTTCCCCAATATAACTTCATATACATGATCATTTTTCTTTTCAAATCAAATTCACATGTAGCACATTTGAGAATAAATAAAATTCAAGTTTTGAAATTATTTTCATCACCCCCAAACTTAAATTTTTAATAGATTAAATAGTTTAGCATGAGATATATATAAGAAGGAATGAAAATTTAAATAACATGCTTACAAAAATTTTTATATCCTAGGTATACAAATATAAAACTAAAAACAGGAGTAAAATTAATTTTTGATCAATTTTTTTTATCATTTTCATTTTAATTCAATATGTAGAGGTTCAATAGACTTCTAAGTAGTGAGTACAAACATAAAAACAAACTAACACACTAACTTTGATATCACAGTCTCCACCTAAAAACAAACACACTAACAAGATAAAAGAAAAATACAGGGTAGCAGTTTTCTAAGTTTAAAATTTGAAACTAAAGTTAGCAAGATTTTCAACTTTCCAAAAGATATAGAATTAAATTCAATCTTTAACTAACTAACACAGTACTAGACACACAACAACAGTTAATACCCTAAAATTTAAAATAAAATACTAACAAAACACAATCACAATACAATTAAAAAAAAAGTCTCATACATCACAAAATCTAAACTAATACACAAACATACATGTATCAAGTCCAAAACATAAAAACACATCACATCACATTTCTCAAGCTCAAAACACATAGTCTAACACATATTACAGACATAAAAATAATTCAGTCCTCCTCCTCATCATCTTCAAAATCACCGCTATTCCAGACATTTGTAGACTCATAATCAGGGTATCTAGGATATGGAAGAAATTGTACTCCTTGGTTACCCATAAGGAGGCTCTCCAAAGATGAGTGAAATTTCTCTTCATAATCACTTTTCCTTCTATTATACCTATCAGTATGTTATGCAAAACACTTTAAATTTTGAACTTTATCAGCGGTATAATTAATATTGTCCATCATCCTCTATAATAATTGATCTTGGGTCTCAGTAGACTCACCTCTAGAAGTAGAAGCACATGAGGTAGATGGTCTAGATGTAGAAGCAGCAGACGTTTCCATTACATAACCCCTTGAAAATTCTCCTCTATAGAAAAAAATAGAATGTTCAGAATAAGTCTTCACATTCAACTTTGTAATAGGCTTTAGAGTCAACCGTATTTCCTCCCTGCTATCATTTCACTCCAGCCTGCTCACATAAAGAAAAGATCAAGGAAGCAAATCCCAGATCTGTAGTAGTACCGGTAGTGGCAGAACTGATGATAGTGTCATATAACAAAGGTCCTATGTTGATGAGTTTTCCTTCCTGGATACAATAATTTAATGTCGATCTCTCTCTGTTAACTTCGCTGAGATGATTTGTTGGTAGCAAATGAGTAGAAATAAAATAGTGTCAGGCCTTCGAAGGTGCACTTAACTTTGACGTAGAAAAACTGTCCTCTCATTAGTGATTTTCCAGAGTCCTCTTCCAACAGTCAAATAAGAAATAATCTCATCTAGCTCCATCTCAGTCGGACTATAATTCACATAAAACATAAAGTATCCAGTGGAAAATGATAGAGCAAATTGATTACCTCTGGTGAAAAAGGTACCAACTTTCTTCGAACCATGACTCTATCATCTTTAGCTTCAGGGAGGTTTGCATAAAAATCTCTAACAACAGAAATAACTACAAGAGAAGAAAAACGACAGAATTGTTCTCACTGTCGGCGAACGATCAGATCTTCTACAGATCCAGCTGGATTCTTTAAACAACGCTCTTGGACAAGTTTCGTGATTGCAACGCATCACTGTACCTATCTTGAGCTTTTGAACTCACAAATTTGCTCGAATCAAAAGGGCTCTTTCCTTTACTCCTCTTCATTCTTGGTGTCATTCTACAATTTTATAAAATTCTAAAAATGACTTTAAAAATCAAGTCTAAACTACTAAAATAAACTTCTAAAAGCATAAACTACACTTCCTATGCAAATTCCATAGATTTTTCCTCATTTTTCACCAGGAATAGTGAATTTTTGAATTCTTCCAAATGTACTCAAAATACATGGTGAAAATCTAAAATTTTTACATAGAAGTAAAGCTCTTACCTTAAGAAATCTGAATCTAGCAATTTTTCTTAATTTCACCAAGAAATCTCCACTTAATAGTGTGCCCTAGCTCTCCAAAATCGTGATTTTGAGAGGTTGAAGGTGATGGGAGGGTAAAAATGTCAATTTTTAGGTTAATTTTTCACTTTTAACTGTTCATGAACCGGTTTTTGTGAACTAGCACTTAAGTGCAGATAAGTGGCGCTTAGGCGCTTGCCTGTTGGGTTATCTCGTGCTTAAGAGTGAGATGTGGCGCTTAGGCGCCAGTGCATGATTTTTTTTGAGATTTTTAAATTGAAGTAAAATGCACTATTTTCCTAAGTATACCACCCCTAAATGGTCTCATAACACTTAAATGACTATTTTCATCTCCTTTAACTCTCCTCTCTCTCAAAATTCTCTATATAACTCAATTCAATTCGAGGCTAAAAATAACACTAATTTTTACACAAATAAACGTATATTCATTCACAAACTATTGCAAATACATGTAACACTTAATTCTCACTTGAAATAGTTTCGGATGAGAAAATCTTCTGCAGGAACACATAACAAACATTCACAATTAAACACATAAAAGCATAAACACTAAAAATAAGACCTAAACACTAACACATAAACACAACGACTCCTAACAAACAACCTCTGACATCGAACTTAATTCCATTCTTCATTTGATTGGACAAATTTTGGTCTTTCATTAGTCTCGCCTGGGGCAATCAGAATATAATGTTGATAAAACGAACGATGGTGATGAGCTTTGATACTATCTTCTTCAATCCAATTCTGCTTAAGAAACATCTCCTTATCTGCTTCCTCTATATAACTAGTATGGCTAAATTACATTTTCAATTGCCATCCAATATGCTCAAGATGTGCATGAATATTAATTGTCTTGGTCTCAAGTAAAACCATGGTAGTCTTAATTTTGTTGATCTTTTCTGATTTTCCTTCTATACTAATGGCTAAGAAACCGTTATACATCTCTCATGCACTTTGACTAATGAATCTCTTCCTTCTTCTGCATATCCATCTCCCATGAAGACATCTTATCAAAATCTCTCTTGTAAACTTTAGGGCTGAAAATGATCTGGAGTGAAATTCCTTTACAAAACCCTTCTATTTATAAGACTAAATCCTTCTAATAACTTCTAAGCACGTCTTAGAACTACCTTGGCACATTTTTACAAACTAATTAGATGTTAAACCTTCTAGAATCTTAATTTTGCACATGGTTTTTAACTGCCACGCTTAAGCGCTAGTGCTCAATTTTGCCACTAGTCAACTAAACGTCCAAATTCTCATTCTAACATGTCTAGGTTACTAAATAAAGTTTTAAAATCAATACTAACACATAATATTTTCAAAAATACTACCCCACAAAAACAACAATCAAAGCAAAAACATACTAATAACTATGGGTTGCCTCCCACAAAACACTTGGTTTTACGTCGTCAGCCCGATGTAACCAGTGCTTATTCTGGTTGACCCAACATCATTCAATCGTTAAATTTATAATGATCCCCTATAAAATAAGGTTTCAGTCTATGACCATTCACTTTAAACACTTTATCAGTCTTAGGATCTTTAATATCCATAGCTCCATAAGGATAAACTTTTATCACAACAAATGGACCCATCCACCTAAACTTAAGTTTGCCTAGAAATAATCTTAACCTTGCACTGTATAGCAAAACTTGTTGCCTTGGCTGAAAAATTTTAGTAAGAATCCTTTGATCATGTCATTTCTTCATCTTTTCTTTGTAAATCTTAGAACTTTCATAAGATTCATTCTTTATCTCTTTAAGCTCATTTAATTGCAATAATCTTTTCTCAACAGCATCTTGTAAATTATAATTGAACTCTTTAATCGCCCAATATGCTTTATGCTCAAGCTCAACTAGTAAATGACAAGCTTTCCCAAATATTACCTTACCTGGGGACATTCCTATAAGAGTTCTATATGTAGTCATATAAGCCCACAAAGTATAGTTAAGTTTGACTGACCAATCCATTTTTGTTGGATTCATAGATTTTTTCATAATTCTTTTAATTTCCTGATTAAATAATTCAACCAAACCACTTGTCTGAGGATGATAAGCAGTAGCAATTCTATGATTTATATGATATTTCTTTAATAAATTCTCCATTATGGAATTTCTAAAATGACTTCCCCCATCAGTTATGATAACTCTCGGCATCCCAAATCAACAAAATATGTTCAATTTCAAAAACTTTGCAATACTTTGAGCATCACATTGAGGTTAAACAACAGCTTCTATCCATTTAGATACATAGTCCACTGCTAACACTATACATAAATTTTTGAAAGTTGGTATAAATGGTCAAATGAAATCTAATCCTCAAACACCAAATATTCCAATTTCTAGCATATAATTAAGGGGTATCTCATTTCTTCTAGAAGTATTGCCTACTTGTTGACATCTATCAAAGGTTTTGATACATTTATTAACATGTTTAAAAATAGTAGGCCAATAGAATCTAGATTGTAAAATTTTGTATGTTGTTTTATCAACACAAAAATGTCCCTCAAAATAAGAATTATGACATTTTTGAATAATTTTATAAGCTTCTTCTAATGGTACACATCTTCAAATAATCAGATTCTTTCCTTGTTTATATAAAAATGGGTCATCCGAAAAATAAGTCTTAGCTTTAGAAATAAATTTCCTCTTCTGTTGGTATGTCATTCCATAGGATAAAATATCACTAACAAGAAAGTTCACAATGTCGGCATACCACGGAACACGCCACTCATTAATATTGAACAATTTTTCATCTAGAAAATGTTCATTAATTTCTTTTTCAAAAAAGAGTGGTTTTTCTAATTCAAGCCTGGACAAATGAAGAGCAATTTAATTTTCAATCCCGTTTCTATCTACCATTTTAAAGTCATATTCTTGCAAAAGAAGAATCCATCTTATAAGTCTTGGTTTAGCATTCTTCTTTTTCATTATGTACTTAATAGAAGAATGATCTGTATGCACTACACAATGAGTTCCAATTAAATATGATCGAAATTTATCAAGGGCATATACTAGTTCTAATAACTCTTTTTCAGTTGTTGTGTTAATTTGAATTTCATTAGGAGTTTTATTTGCATAATAAATTACTTTAAAAATTTAATCATATCTTTGTCCTAAAACAGCTCTAATAAAAAAATTATTAGCATCACACATCAATTCAAAAGGTTTTCCCCAATATGGTGAAACTATAATTGGTACAGTGACTAATTTTTCTTTTAATAATTTAAAAGCTCTTAGGCGTTCCTCATCAAAATTGAAAATTGCATCTTTCTCTAGCAAATGGTATATAGGCTTAACAATCTTTGAAAAACTTTTAATATATCGCCTGTAGAATCCAACATGTCTTAAGAACTCCTAATTTCCCTTACATTGGTTGGATAAGGTAAATTAGTGATCACTTGAATTTTAGCAGGATCTACTTCCACACCATTTTTTGATATTTGATGTCCTAATACAATTCCTTATGCTACCATAAATTGACATTTTTCCCAATTAAGGACTAAATTTGTTTACTCACGGCACTTAAGAACTTTTGATAAATGTTCTAAACATGAATCAAATGAAGTTCCAAATACTAAAAAATAATCCATAAATACTTCAATCCCTTTTTTTAATTAAATCACAAAAAAATTTCATCATACATTTTTGAAATGTAGCAGGGGCATTACATAAACCAAAGGGCATTCTTCAAAAAGCAAAAGTACTATAAGGACTAGTAAAATTTGTTTTCTCTTGCTACTCAAGAGTTATTTGTATTTTGTGATAACCAGTATATCCATCCAGAAAATAAAAATATTCATGCCCAGCTAGTCTATACAGCATTTGATCTAGAAAGGGTAGTGATAAAGGATCTTTCCTAATGGTAAGATTTAGTTTTCTATAATCAATGCATATTTGCCACCCTGTAACTTATCTAGTAGGTATTAACTCATTATGTTCATTTATAGTCACAGTTACTCCGCCTTTTTTTGGAATGCAGTGAACTAGACTAACCCATGCACTATCTAAAATAGGTTAGATAATTCCAGCATCTAACCACTTTAAAATTTCTTTCTTAACAACTTTTTTCATAACAGGATTCAATCTCCTTTGAGGATCAACCCTGGGTTTGCAGTTCTCTTCCATATGAATTCTATGCATACAAATTGAAGGACTGATTTCTTTAATATCAGTAAATGTCCATCTAAAGATTTTCTTAAAATTTTTCAGAATTTTCATCAATCTATCTTCTTCTTCCATCGTTAAATTTGAGAAAATTATAACTATTAAAGTTGAGGAATCTCCTAAAAAGGCATATTTTAAATGATCCGAAAGTAACTTCAACTCAAGTTCTAGAGGTTTTTCTATCGATTGACAAAAATGATTTATCTTTTTCTATCGTGTCCAAAATTTCAAAACTTTCTCGAACATATTTTAAATCTTCTTTAAAAAGATCTTCACATTGATCTAATTCCTCTTCTTGCTTGTCGGTGCTATTTTTGGTTGGAGGAGTTGCCCGTAAGAAGCCGTCAGTCACCAGAATCAAAATCCAGTCGCCCGCTTTGGAAGGACGT
The DNA here is from genome assembly GCA_002079205.1 of Phalaenopsis hybrid cultivar. Lineage (NCBI taxonomy): Eukaryota > Viridiplantae > Streptophyta > Magnoliopsida > Asparagales > Orchidaceae > Phalaenopsis > Phalaenopsis hybrid cultivar. The sequence continues at coordinate 75,394 of JXCR01129141.1, forward strand.
TTTAATTTACATATATATTTAGTTTTAGAAAAATATGAAATCAAACCGACCCCATGTTTTTCATAGTTTAAATGAAAGAGCGTTGTACCTCAAATCTTGTATCTATCCCAAAGGATAAATACAAGACTTAAGGATGAGGCTCAATCAAATAAACTAAAGAATATATGACATCCATTTGGTCTACGAAACTTTTGTATTTGATAACAAGTTTCCCTATTTAATATAAAGAATTAAATAAGATTTATATTAAGTTGGGTTTGGACATGCTTCCTATAAGGGAAAGCTCCTATAGTTAATTACATCTTAAATGACCAAAGTCACCTAAGAAGACTCTCGATAAAAATCAGGAAAGATTATCTTCAAGGAATTTCAAAGGGTAGGACTCTTTAACGAAATCAGACGTAGAGGTGTGAATATTATCTTCAAGGAGTTTCAAAGGGGAGGACTTTTCAATGAGATCAGATGTAGAGGTGTGAAAGAGAATTTCAAAGGGTAGGACTCTTCAACGAAATCGGACGTAGATGTGTGAAAGGGGACTAGTTCAAATTTGGAACATTTTTATTGTAGAATAAAAATTTCAAAGGGTAGGACTTTTCAATGAGATCGGACGTAGAGGTGTGAAAGGGGATTGGTTCAATCTAAAGTCACCTAAGAAGACTCTCGATAAAAATCAGGAAATATTATCTTCAAGGAGTTTCAAAGAGTAGGACTCTTCAACAAAATCGAACGTAGAGGTGTGAAAGGGGATTGGTTCAAATTTGGAACATTTTATATTCACCTAAGAAGACTCTCGATAAAAATCAGGAAATATTATCTTCAAGGAGTTTCAAAGGGTAGTCACCTAAGAAGACTCTCGATAAAAATCAAGAAATATTATCTTCAAAGAATTTCAAAGGGTAGGACTTTTCAATGAGATCAAACGTAGAGGTGTGAAAGGGGATTGGTTCAAATTTGGAATATTTTGTTGTAGAGTCCAAAGGATGAAGAACTAGGGGATGTCATGGATCCATAGGATAACCCCGGTGACTTCCCAAGCTATTCTAATGTTTGGCTTCATTTCTGAGGAGAAGTATTTAGGTGTTTCATCCTGTCAATTTTATTAGTTAGTGCTTACATTTATGTGAAACGATCACACAAATAACTTGGAAGTTGTGAAGATTTAGGTCGTGACAAACGACAACCTTAGAATCCAAACACGAGTTAGGGCTTATATTGTATAGCAGGGTTGTACAAAGGCCTAAAGATAATGTGAGGATTTACGTTGCATAAGCAAAAAACCTCAAAGTCCTATGACTTTGTTGATTATATCTAAGAAAGGAAGATTTGTTTAGCTAGGGAAGACAAGTTTTACTGTTGAAGATGGTCGTACTGCCCACCATGCTAGCTCCAAGCTCCTTGCTGTGACGAGTTTGAGTTTTATAGTGTGTCAAGTTATGACGTCAAATCAGGTGGCTCTATGGTTAAAGTTCTTTAAATTTTATGGGGGCATGTTAAAGTTGATTAGAGCGAGACCTGTTAGGATCCTACGGTTCCCTCGTTTCAGCACCACTATTTTCTATTGGATTCACTTAGTCCAAATGAACTTACTAAACTCAACTTAATGAGTTCCATAATTTCATTTAGACCGTGGGAAGCCTCATTAGCAACCATAGGTTACTTCCTCCAAGAAAATTCCCGATCATCAGATAGAGACATCTTAATTTAGTTGCAATTATAGTTTTTTGTGATGTTTGTGATTAAATTTTGAGTTGTTTTATATTTTAAATGTTGTGGCGGTGAATTTTATCTTGGTTGATTTTAATTTTAGTTTTGGTTTTGGTTTTGTTTATCCTGGCAATTTTAGTTTTCATGCAGGGTGACATCATTTTTTAGCATACAAATTTATGTAAGCATAAAAGTATAGCATAAAAGTACAAGAAAGATGACGCTGAAAACTATAAAAGCTTAGCTGACGAGTCTTCTCATTCCACCACTTGAAACTTAAAATGCATGTGAGGGCAGTTCATGTAGAGGCAAAAAAAGTAAGGTTTTGGTAGTTTTCCTAACCTTATGTCTTATCTTGGTGGGTCCTTAGGAGTTTAATTAAGGATGATTTTGTCAAGCAAAATATATTAAGTTTATTAGATCTCCGAGGTATCCAACAGATCTAGAGAAAGAAGCAGGCCCGTGCTGCTCTCTCGCTCCCTGATGGAAAATCCCGAGTTCTTTTAAACTTATTATGTTGCTTAATAATTCATCTTGTAAATACCCCTAATGCTCAATGAACATTGATGTATTTATTTTCTCCCAGAGATAGAGTAATTGTCACTTGTAATTCAATTTAAGAATTATGTGGGTGAAGACCCTTAAAGAGACAAGTTTAAGAGATATAGCCAAATTTTGACTTGGGCTTGTAGCATTTGAAAGATGTTCTAAATTTAAATGATGTTTACTTTTCTAATCCTTATTTAAATGAAATTTTATTTAGCCTAAGTCATTACTAAGCCCTTAAGATTTTGATGAGTGTCTTAGTCATTGCAAATGAAATTGACTCATAAGTGATGATGATTATTCATGTTTTTATTTTTTTTTGTTCATCAAATAGGGCTATTAAATTAGTGAGTTATTAACACCTAAAATCATACCCCTAAATTTAGGATCATTTAATTGGCTAGACTCTCAAATTTATGTAATTTAAGGAAATTTCAAATTTATCCTTTTTTAATTAGGACAAGTGAGTTGGTTTCTGCCAGTTTACCCCTTGTGTTTCAATCATCTAAATATATTAATTAGAATCAAATATTTCTCATTTCCCATTCTGAAATTAGGCCTAAATGTTAATTAAGGCTAAACTTCCAAAATTACACATTTGCCCCTAAAGCTCTATCACTTCATAATTCATCAAATTTAATCCAAATGGCTTTAGAATTTTTATCCTACCTCACTCATGGGTCAATTAAGACATCAAAGGAGAAAGTGTGATTTTTCAAAATTTAATTTATCTATATTATTATTTTTAATTCAAAAATAAAATTTTTCAAAGAAAATTCCTAACTTGTCCAAGGTAAATCCTAATCCCTGAAAGTAAAATTTTTACTGAAGGTAGGATTGGACTAGAGAAGCCTTTAGACCAAATTACATGATTTTTTTTATTTTATTTGAATTTTAAGAATTATTTTAAGTTGTGGAGTGTTTATTAATTATAAAATATTTTAAACGTGGAAAATTAAGTTTTATATTTTTATTAAATCTCTCTAATGTCAAAAGACATATAGAAACAAATTTCACATTTTTTCAATTTTTATTTGAATTATTGGAATTATTTTAGTAAAAATCCATTTTTATCCCTTAAAAATTATTTTAAGCTTCAAAATTAACTATCTTTATTTAGAAAATCAGGAAAAATATCCATATTATTCCTAAGTGCTTAGGAATCAATTTAGAAAATTTCCATGAATTTTATTATTTTTCTGATTTTTATGGATTTTTAATTATTTAAACATTTAAAAGTAGGCTAAGGATCAAGTTTTTATTTTAAATACCATTTTTTTTAAAAAAATACACCTAATCACAGAGAACTTAAAAAACAAATTTTTATAAATTTTTGAGTTATATTTTGATTTTTAAAAATTAGTTAAGTGGTAAAAAAGATATTTAACTTAAAAAATCAATTTAGGCCATCAAATGGATTCAAAATACTTTAAAAATTTTATGGTGATTTCTATGGATTCTAAACAATAGTGGAGATTAAAAATCAAGTCATTTTAATTTTTTTTTATTTTTCAAAATTAATTATCTAAGTGATTTAGGGTTTGTGAAGATTAGGTGCATTTTAAATGACTTGACTCATGAGAAATTTTCTTAAGGGTTCTCTAGTTATAGTAAACCTTCCAAAATTTTCTTGGATTTTTCTAAGAAAAATGCTAATTATTATGATAAATTTAAGTAAATAATGTGCATAAAATTAAAAAATATGGATCTCTATCTAGAGGTCTCCTCTGACTTTGGAAAAAAATAGAGAATGTTTCCCTTGATAGAGGCTACAACATGCCAAAAATTTAAGCTATGGTGATAAGTTTACATGCATGGAGAGTTCAAATAATCCTAACACTAGTTCATTTTTAAAAAATAAAATATTTATCAAATCAACATAAATTTTAATTCACATTGTTTTTCTCTGTTCACTGAGCAAGTGAGTATTTTTATTTTATTTTTGTGATTTTTCTACACAAAGTTATGTATTGTTGAAGTTTTGGGGATTAAATAAATAAGAAAAAGCCCCTATTTTTCTACTTTTCCATGTCAACCTCGAACGGGTCGAACAGGCCATGTGTCGCTGCCTGATTGGGTGCCACCAACCAGCTCATTTCTCACCTCATCGGACCGCACTCCGCCCGACACGATCAGGGCCGCCTAATCAATACACGCTAGATCTGACGGTCACGGGTCATCGTCCCAAATGAACTGGACCAAAAAATTGTCCATTTTAAAACGCTAATATCTCACTCGATTCTCAATGAAATTGAGTGCAGTTTTTTTTTAAATGCTCGTCTTGACTAGTCAAACACATCCATATGGTTGATGAACCCTTAAATTAACTTTATATTCATGAATAATTAAAAGAAGCTCGATTTACGGTTAACTTTCAATACTTTGGTCCAAGAGGGGTAGAATCGATTGCATGCTTGTAGAAGCTTTGTGTGGATCATAAGAGCATAGGGATGGAGCCTCTGGTCTTGGTGAAATGCCTAGACCTAAATTCAACCAAGGCTGATTTGGGGATTTGCTCGAAGTCCACCTTAGGGTGGCTGGGTGATGGGGCTTTTATGGGGGATCTTCCTCTCTTGATGTTGGGATGGTGTGGGTGCAATTAATTTGAATTTGATGGAGGTTTGGAGGATGTCCTGTTTTGGACTTGAAACTGAGCTCCAAAATTGAACTTGAGCAATGGCTTTGAGTGGCTAGGGAAGGTTTTGTTAAGCTCAAGAGGTCTCCAAGAAGCTCTGGAAGAAATTTTACAGAGTCTCCCCAAGGAACTTCAAGCTCTCTATTTTTTACCATCGATGGGGAGTTTAAATAAAATGGCCTAGGCTAGCTGCCAAGGCCTATTGAGGGGTGCATTTGGTTGCTTATGTGGAGGGCAGAGAAGCTCCAATGAGCAACTGAGCTGATTTGGCATTTGTGTTTGAATTGGGTGAAAATCCCTTGTCTTGACCATGGTTTTGGTCATTTTGCAGTCACCAAGGTGGCTAACCGGATAGGCCTTGGTCACCTCTTAGCTCAGGGAAGTCAGGGGAATATGTCACAGCAATTTATTGCAATGAGGTATTGTTTTGGCAAAGATATCTTATGCCTAAGAAAAAATAGAAATAAAATCCCTTAATTTGAGGGACCCTTGGTCCATGGATCATCTATCTTGGGTTAGATGGTTTTTGGCTCAGTCTTAGGGTCCAACAAATAGCTGCGGTGGAGTTAATTTGATGGCTTTAGGGTGGTTAGGCCACATTTAGTCCATAGGTCCAAGTGCATGTAAATGACCAAAAATTGGGTTTGGGCTAGGTTATCCATGTCAAGTGGCCCAAATAAATGTTGCATTTGGTGTATATGATTGTAAGGAACAACTTTGGTGATGGATGAAAGTGGTTTTGATTTTAATTGGATGGTTAATTTGAAGGATTTTGGAGATTTGGTCAATTTGTGCATGTTGGACTAAACTTGGGTCTAGATTGGGTTAAACTTAAGCTAAATCCAAATTTATTGCTGAAAATGGTTAATAGGAACCTCATAAGGAGTTTTCAACATAAATTGGGTGCCAAATTTGGGGTTAAGACATTCAATTTGATGACATTAGGTCATGTGGCCAAGATTGGGGCTTTGATCTAAATGAAAATTGGGCTCAAATGATGGACCAATTGAGCTTGAATTTGGTCTATATTGGTCATATAAAGGGTGAATTTGAGTTTATAATTGAAATTAGGGGAAATTGAGACCAATTTGATAGACATTTAAGGTAGATTTGGGGAAAAATGGGTCTTTAAAAGGCAGTTTGGGGGTCTTGATCAAAGATGGTCAAATTTGCCGAATTGGGTCATGTGGTAGTTGAGGAAAATGAAATTTGGAATATTTTGGAGGTTTAGGAATTTTTTGGATTTTTTTGGAATTTTGGAATTTTTGGCTAAGGAGGGGTATTTTGGTAATTTGGAAAATTTTGGTGATTTTGGGTAGTTTAGGTGTTTTCAAGGTGTTTGAAATGATTTTGAACCAACTTGAGTATTTTGGGTAAATTTGGGCATTTTGGCCAAATTTGGAGTCCTAAGGGTATCTAGGTAATTTGGGGGAGTTTAGGGGCAAAAGGCAAAATTGAATATTTTTGGTAGAATTGGAAAGTTAACTATCATAAATTAGTCATGGACCAATGGAAATTCCATTTGGGTCCTCTATGTACTGGTCTTAGCTAAACCCTAGCCTAGGGTTAGTAGGTTTAGGGGACCATCTACATGAGTATCCCAAAAGTATCAAGGAACCAAAGCTTAGAGGTTTAAGTTTAGGATTGTGAGTGATTGTGAGCGTGGCTGTGAGTATTTTAGCTCTAGCCCAACACCGAGGTTCAACCCTAAGGTCCAACAATCCTATAGGAACTCTTCTTGAGCTCCCCCATAGTGACCACACCTACTAAGTGCTAGAGGTTAAGACCAATATGTATAACTTCAAGTTGAGTAAAGAAAATGGTAGAATTTATAATGGTGAGGGTTCATTTTCTAGTTTTCTAAGAATAGTCAATAGGAAAGTCCTATGGCTAGACCTTAGGATACTAAAGAGGAAAAACTAAATCTCAACCAAAAGTGAGGTCAACATTGCTCGTGTTCTAAATCTTATTCTTTAGATTTTTCTTCATTAGTAGTTTTGAAATGGCGTTCACTAAGATATCTTATAACATCCATTCTATAACATTTATCATCTTTACCTTTTGCAGGATACTTCATTGATCTTGAAATGTTAAAAGTAATAGTTTGATCATTGACACACATTGTTAATTCCCCTTTTTGCACATCTATTATTGCTCTTTCCATGGCTAGGAAAGGTCTCCCTAAAATGATAGGTATCTCTTTATCTTCCTCCATATCTAGCACAAGAAAGGTCTCCCCAAAATGATAGGTATCTCTTTATCTTCCTCCATATCTAGCACAATGAAATCAACAGGAAAGATAAATTGATCCACTTTGTCCATATCTAGCACAACGAAATCAACAAGAAAGATAAATTGATCCACTTTCACTAGGACATCGTAGCACAATGAAATCAACAGGAAAAATAAATTGATCCACTTTCACTAGGACATCTTCTATAAACCTCCTTTAGGGTATCATTATTTAGCGATATGCTAATTACAGAGTTACAGTAGTAGGGGTTATTTCTCCTAATCCCAATCATTTAAATATTGATAATGGCATATGTTTAATGCTTGCACCTAAATCACATAAAGCTTTCCTATAAAATTTGTCTCCTATTGCACATGTAATTGTAAAGCTACCAGGATCTTTAAGATTTTCAGGAAACTTCTTCTGAATTATAGCACTGCACTCCTCCATAATTGAAATTGTTTCATTATCTTCAAACTTTCTTTTTCTACTGAGAATATCCTTCATAAACTTTACATAGCTTGCCATTTTTTCTAAGGCTTCAGCAAATGAAATAATAATGGTAAGCTTCTATAAAATTTCCAAAAATTTTGAAAATTTCTTATCTAACTTCTGTTGATGAACTCTGTAATTAGCATATCGTAACTCTTTTGATTCTACTACTGTAACTCTGTAAAATCTTGAAAAATTGACTTAGAATAATCACCTCCTCAAGATAAATGGAGGAGGTGATTATTCTAAGTCAATTTTTCAGTAGAGAAATAGGTCTTTCAAAATCTTTTGGAGAATCCTCTTTTGATTCTTCAATTTATTCTCTCTCTACTTCAGTTTCTTTTTGAATCCTACCTTCCAACTCTTTTCTGCTTCTAAGTTAAACTGCCTTTACTTGCTCTTTATTCTGGTATTTCAAATTTATTTCAATATTACTAGGAAGTGTTCCTTGAGATCTATTACTTAATGAATTTTCATTTTGTCCAAGTTGGTTATCAATATTTCTAATTGTAGCTCCTTGACTTTGTAACTGATTTCCTATTTGTAACACCACTTCTTCTATAGATAACTTCTTCTCCTTAAATTGTGTAATACTATTAAAGCTTGAAGGATAAGTAGATCTATAATTATTATTCACTTGTTTGTTTCAATTTTTCAATGGGTTTCCTTGATTGTTCCCCAATTGCCGATTATTACCACCCGAAGTGTTATTCCTGTTAAAGTTGGGATGGTTTTTCCAACCTGGGTTATAATAATTTGAATATGGGTTATTCTGCTCATTATTTATACATTCAAAGTCCTAATGATGCTTGAGAGGCTTAATGAATTTTTTTCAGTCATGAAAATTGGTTGAGAAAAATTCATTTCAAATTAGTCTAACTTCCTTGAAATTACAACAACTTGATTTGCTAACATAGTAAATGCATCAGATTATGAATATTAGCTACTTTCATTGCATTCACCCTCTCAGAAGGCCATTGAAAATTATTGGTAGTCATTTCTTCAATTAAGGCATAAGCGTCATGAAATGGTTTTGACATCAACGAACCACCAGCAGCGACATCGATAATAGATCTAAGAGATCCAACTAATCCATTACAAAAAGTTTGAATTATTAACCAATCTGGTATAGTATGGTGTGGACACTTTCTTAAGAGTTCTTTAAATTGTTCCCATGCTTCATAAATAGATTCCCTTTCAAACTGATTAAAAGGTATAATATAATTATGAGCTTCGTAGTTTTTTATGGCGGAAAATATTTAGCAAAGAATTTTTGCGCTAAATTACCCCAAGGTATGATAGATCCAAGTGCTAGAAAATTCAACCACATCTTAGCTTTATCCCTCAGTGAGAAAGAAAATAACCTAAGTCTTATGGCATCATCTGATACACCATCATATTTAAATGTAGCACACAATTGTAGAAAATTGGCAAAATATAAATTTGGATCTTCAGTTGGTGATCCCCCAAACTAATTATTTGATACCTTTTTGATAATAACAATTTTAAGCTCAAATGAATTAGCTACTACATTAATGTCAACATTATTCTTAGTTAAGGAGTTGCCCGTTAGAAGCTGTCGGCCGCCGGAATCAAAATTTTGTCGCCCGCTTCGGAAAGGCATTTTAATTTACATATAAATATATAAGTTTAGAAAAATATGAAATCAAACTGATCCCATATCTTTCACAGTTTAAATGAAAGAGCACTGTACCTCAAATCCTGTATCTATCTCAAAAGATAAACACAAGACTTGAGGGTGAGGCTTGATCAAATAAACTAAGAAATGTATGACATCCGTTCGGTCTACGAAACCATTTTATTTGCCGATAAGCTCCTCTATTTAATATGAAGAATTAAATAGGGTTTATATTAAGTTGATTTTGAAAAAGCTTCCTATAAGGGCAAACCCCCATAGTTAATTACATCTTAGATAACCGAAGTCACCTAAGAAAACTCTCGATAAAAATCAGGAAATGTTATCTTCAAAGAGGTCAAAAGGATAGGACTTTTCAATGAAATCAAACAAAGGTGTGAAAGGGGAATGATTCAAATTTGGAACATTTATTATGGAATCCAAAGGAGGAAAAACTAGGGGATGTCATAGATCCGGAGGAGAACCTCGGTGACTTCCCAAGCTATCCTATTGTTTGGCTTTGGTTTTGAGGATAAATTATTTAAATGTTTTATATTACCAATTTTATTAATTTGGGCTTACATTTAAGTGAAAAGATCACACAGATAGCTTAAAAGATGTGAGGATTTAGGTCATGACGAACGACAACCTCAGAATACTAAGACGAGTTAGGGCTTACATTGAATAGCAGAGCTATACAAAAGGCCTAAAGAAAAGTGAGGATTTATGCTGCACTAGGCAGACAACCTCGAAATCCTATGGCTTGTTATTTAATTCTAAGGGAAGATATACTGTTGTAGATCCTCTTTTAGTTGAACATAGCCCTGCTGCCCATAATGCTAGCTCCAAACTTCTTGTCATGCCGAGTTTAAGTTTTCTAACGTGCAAAGTTATGATGTCAAATCAGATGTCCCTAAGGTTATGTTCATTTAAATATTATGGTGCATATTAAAATTGATTAAAGTGACACTGATTAAGATCTTATGGTTCCCTCGTTCTGGTACCACTATTTTCTTTTGAATTCACTTAGTCCAAATTAATTTACTAAACTCAACTTAATGAGTTCCATATTTTCATTTAGACCCTGAGAAATCTCATTAGCAACCGTAGGTTATCTTCTCCGAGGGATTCCCGATCATTCGATAGAGACGTATTAGTTTAGTTGCAATTATTGTTTATGATGTTTGTGATTAAATTTTGAGTTTGTCTTATATTTTCAATATCGTGGCGGTGAATTTTATCTTGGTTGATTTTAGTTTTGGTTTTACGGCTATCCTAGCAGTTTTTATTTTCATGCAGGGTGACATCGTTGTTTAACATGCAAGTTTTATAACTAGAAAAATATAATGTCGAAAGTACAAGAAAGGACAGACTGTAAACCGTAAAAGTGTATCTGGCAAGTGTTCTCGTTCGACCACCTAAGAGTTTAGTACTTGCAAGGCATGTATTCAATGTTGTAAGAAAATTTGAATTACATGAGTAGATGAAGGTTTAGTTACCAAACCTCAAGCTATGATTTGGTTGGATCTTGGAAGATCCTAGTAGATGATTTTAGAAAAGAATATGGCAAGTCCAATCTATCCTTCAGAATCTCCAATAGATTTCAAAATATTCGAGGCATGTCCCCCGATCACTTTGAAAATTCCTTCAAATATTCCAAGTTCATTTTTGGACTTGTCATATTGTTCCATTAATCATTAGAGGTCGAAGTGTGACTACCCCTTTGCTAAGTGAAACTTAGAAATTTAATTATCCCGAAGAAAGGGTACTCGATTAATCAATTGATGTTTTGTTTAAAGGTTATGTGAGTGGGTGCTCCTAAGGCGAGTTTAGGTCATTCAACACTGTGGTGCCTGTGCTTGAGGTCAGATTTGAAGTGTTTAAAGATGTTAGTCGCCAATCATATTCTCTTCTAAATATAATTGATTGAGTTTAAATATCGGGCCTAGGCCACTACTAAGCCTTTAACAATCATAATAGGTGAAATCATGATTATCAAGATTTTGATTTCAAGTGATGTGTATTTTTATCAAATGGTCAAATCATCCTCAATTTTGAGCTTGAGAAAAGTAAACTATCATCATTTTAACTTAAGCCGATTACTTAAGAATCACTCGATCTAAGTTGACTTCCGAGTCATGAAAATTATGAGGGTTATGATTTTATTGATGTTGTGCAAGGGTGGTGAGTCAGATTTGATCCAAGTTTTTATATGTAAGGATTTATGAAGTTGACACCACTAAAGCACCAAAAACTTTATCCTTATATGAAAAGTAAGTTGTGTAAACTATATATAATTATAGGCAATTAATAATGAGATTCTACGCAATTATACATATCATTATCAAGTAATAATGGACTTTCTATTTAAGCCCCAAATATTGATCCCACAGGGAAGGTGTAAGTTAGCAATTACAAAATTTTAACAGAAAATTTACAGAAAATCGAACAAAATCATTATCACTAATTTTGAATGTTGAGATATTAACCAAACTAAATTAATTAACTATTTTCAAAAAGAAAATGCAAATTTTGAATAATAACTACTAATCTACTAACTACGTTTATGTAATGAAAATTTCTTATGTGAAAAAGCATCATTCCCACTACAATGAAATTGTGGTGAAATGAGATGAGATAAATGTTTATAATATTTCTTGTTCCAAATAAAAGAAATTTTAATTTTTTAATAGAAAATTATTAAAAAATTTTATAAGATGGTGGTGAGACCTGCAATGCTCTATGGCGCTGAATGTTGGCCTTTAAAAGAGAAGNCAATGAACCAATATAATTCACTCCTTTTGGATTTACGAGAATCACTCAGATGAGGTAATCTACGGTTGTTAACGAGAATTCTCAAGTCTAAAAAAGTTTAACTGCTTGTCTAGACTAAATAAATTCAATAGAAAATAGTGGTACCAGGACGACAGAACCGTGGGATCATGATCGGTGCTGCTTAATTTAAATTAAAATCCCCCCAAACACTTGAATAAGAACAAAAAAATAAATAATTGAACATGACACATAAACGGTAAAATTATAACACGCAAACTTTGGAACTGCTACTATAGTACAGAGTTCGGAGCAAACTTTGTAGAAAACACGGCAAGGAGCTTGAATCGAGCTGCAAGCAAGTCAACTTCAGCATGATTTTCCTTATTTTAAACAACAAGCTATAGGATTTCGAAGTTGGAGACCTTGGAGGCTATTTCGAACTCCTACTTTCCAGGGGACATGGCGCTAGTTTGGCCCGAAAATCTCAATTTTTTCTAAAAAATATCTGGCAGAGGGTTTTTTCGATTCGTAAATTATAAGTTAGTGTTTAAAACTACAATATGGTTCCATAACTTCAAAAATAATAATTTTTATGGGTCCTAGACATGAGACTTCAATGCCAACAGGCATCCCGGACCCCCACGCCGGTCTAAACCACACTTTTTCAAAATGTTTGTGGAAGGGTTTTGTGACTTGCCTTGACCATGTGAGGCTCTCATTGGATGGGGAATGATCCTTAAACATCAGAATGAAAAATATATCTTGTATCAGAACTGATGCCTCTCAACAATGAGATTGCACTGGTAAGGCTAAATTAACTATGTGATCGGTGTTAGAGAGTAGGTAAGTACCGCATAGACTAAAAAAAATTTTTATAAGACGGTGGTGAGACCTGCAATGCTCCATGGCACTGAATGTTGGCCTTTAAAAGAGAAGCATAATAATAAGTTAAGTGTTGCCGAGATGAGAATGATTAAAAATTGAAATTTTTGATGCATGGGGATTAGATTTTATGGGACTATTCATGTCTTAATTTGGAAATATATACATATAAGGCATTTGGAAATATATATATATATATATATATATATATATATATATATATATNCTTCTTTATCTTTGGACAATCTCGCTTTATATGACCTGGCTTCTTGCACTTGTAGCAATAAATTTCCTTTTTGCCTCTAGACTTTGATCTGGAATTTCGCCTTCCAGATCCCTCATTTTCTTTCTTCCTTCCACGATCCTGCTTACTCTTCACATATAAACTATCACCGTGAGATCTTCCCCTGCATTCTGCTTCCGCTGGTTGTGAGCCAACAACGCTGCAGTAATCTCATCCACTTTGATAGTTTCTTTCTCATATGTCAGAGTAGTCATCAAGTGTTCATAAGAAGAGGGCAACAAACATAACAAAATCATCGCTCGATCTTCATCCTCAATACTCACATCAAGCCTTGATAAATCAGTGATTATTTNAAGCAGATTCACATATAAGCTATTACTTCATCCATTATGCAGGATTGATCTTATTAAACAAGAAGCTTCCTTATAATGTTAATTATTGAATGTAGGCACTGATGGAAGAGGATAAACTAAAAGAATTTAATGTACCATTTTATACACCATTAATGGAAGAAGGAGATCTATTATCAATATGGAAGGATCATTTGATCTTACACAAGTGCAAACTTTTGAATCGAATTGGGATCCTTTTGACGAATCAAATGAAAATTTTGTGGAAGACAAAAGCGAGAGTGGTAGAAATGTTACGAATTACATGAGAGCAGTGATAGAACCTCTTGTTGCATCTTATTTTGGAATTGATATTCTAGACGATTTATTCTCGCATTTGGCAAATAATATTACAAGGCACGTGCATGGTCCGAAGCCAAAGTGTATTGTTTTCATCCTCGCTTTGAAATTAAAAGGTGTCCACAACAAGCAATTTGTGGATGCAAATAGATGCAATATATAAGTGAAAATGGTTGGTGACCAATCTTAATGCTTTAGAATGCAACAAAATAAGTGAATAAAAGTTTGATTGTCACAACTTTAAGAGAAGAATAGTAGTAGGGCATGGACCACTTATTATACTCATGTCTTCCCTCATCCTTAATTTGGAATAAAATTTGTGCTTTCTTTGGTTTATTTTGCCCAAGATAGCTTCAACTCTTTCTTTCTTTTTTTTTTTCTTTTGGTGTGGGGTGGGTAGGTGGAGGTTGTGGGGTGGGGGTTGCAATTACATACATAACACAAAATTCTTATATATTTATGTATCGCACATATAAACTTTCTTATTACACACATGACACTTAAATATGTAATATCACATCATAAAATAGCATTATTACCGCTTCTTAAAAGTGAAATATATATTTTCATGCATAGCATTAAAGCATCAAAGTGCTATGTAAATAATAACTTTAATTTGTTATTTCAATTTATATTTGAAGAATGTAACTTTATTAAGCCAAGTTGAAGTAATAGTGGTGTAAGAATATTAAAAAGGATAAATTATCATGTGGAATGAACTTTTTACCCAAGGAAAAAGTCAAGCAATGCCAAATCACTTATCACCTTACTTTCCTAACAAATTCCAAAATAAACCTAAACAGACATGAGCAGCAGCTTGATGCATCGTTCATAATTCCTTAAGCTCCCTTTCGCAATCCAATAAGCATTTAGCAAATGGTCAACAGTTCTGAAGTCAACATTTTAACTTTATTGTAAATTATTTGGAGAAGTATTATCTTGCTTCTTAAGAAAGCCTTGGAAACTTCAATATTTGATTGATTGAAGTAAGAGATTTAATACTTATTTCTCTTATTTTATCTGTGGGATTCAATACTTTTGTATTTCTCAAGTACTAACTTGACCTTTAGTAGACCGTTCCATAACTGTCAAAAGGTTCGAGCAAATCATTTTAAGCCTAAATAATTATTATGTTTATCAATTAATCAAGCGTTGATCTAACTGAGCCCCAAGCCATTCAAATGGGCCCAAATGGACTAAAGTTTTAAGGCTTTTAGCCACCAAGCTTTTCTCAAGGAAGATGGTATGGGACTTCTCTTAATATATTATTTTTCACTAAAATATTTTATCAAATTTATATCTCATCATATTTATATGAATTACATAAAGAATTCGTGAATTTTTTTTTTTTTATGTGCACGTCATTTTTATATTTCTTATATGCACTTCCGTGTTGAGTGTTCAAAAGCCTTCCTTATGGTCCCAAGCATTTGCACAAAGTTTTCATTAAATAACCAACCATTTAAAACTTCTTCAAACTTATTCAACTGACCTTTTCCACTCTCCAAGACAAAACCTCCATAGAATCACTCTAATTAACTCTAGATCCTTATTTCTAACATTCTTAGTTTTTTAAAGTGTAAGCATATCCATCATAAGTTTGAGTTTAATATCCCATTAAGCTTCTTATAAAATTAGCTGCTCAAATAGAGTGAAATCCTTGCATCCTCAATATAGTTCTTAACCATTCTTGGAAATTCTTTTTTCTGAAATCTTCTAAGCTCCAAAACACTTTTATTAGCTCCTTGTAATTTAGAATGCATCAACGGAAATTATTTCATCAAATTTCTTTCACCTAGAATCCAAAATATCCACTTTATCACCAAAGATCTTAGTATAAATGAATTCTTCAGAGATTTCATATAATGGTATGCTTTGAATTAAAGTTTTCAAGTGGAATTCGAATCTTATAGAAATTGCATTAAAAGATAAATTTCATAATAAACGCTATTAATATTTTTGTAAACATTCTTTTGAGTAGTTATCATCTTAAAAAGGCTTTAAAGCTCATGATTTATATAGAAAAAAACTAAAATTTTTGCAATGATGATAATTTAGAAGGCATTTAATGAATGGTGGTGTGATTTTCTAAAATTCCCATTAACACACATAAATTCGCCACTTTAATTAATTATAATACTCAAACCTAATAATGATAACGGTAAATACAAACTAATATATTAAGATGGGCATTAATAAATATATAATTTGACCTTCTGAGTGGCTTATCTTCACTAACTTCGCAACTCTAACTCGAATTCTAGTCCGAATTAAAATTCCACTCTATTCCACATAAAATATATGCCTCACTGACTTGCATGTTTGCTTTAAATTAAAACAATTTAATAGCTCTGTCCATTATTACTATGAAACTGATAATCATACAAGCGGCTCCCATAGAATTTATGGTTGTGGATAATTAATGAATTAGATATGAGCCGTATTCATGATGTTTTTTTAAATTTTTTTGTACAGGATATATAGTGTTTGATGTCACCTATTAATCATTTAACAATTTTGAAGAGTTCACCCAATGATTGAACAATAATAGTTCGCCATCATATTTCCTATTTTGATGTGTCTAATGCATGGCACATTAGTTAGAAATAGAGTTAATAATTCTTGAATATTGAGACTTGAAAATTAGAATATTCATTACAGTTGTAAAAAAGTACTTAAATATTCATACTCTCATAAGCATTAAACTGAAATACAATAACAACAACAACAAAGCCTTAATCCCACTAAGTGCGGTCGGCTACATGAATCCTTTTTCTCCATTGTGTCCTATTTAGTGTCATATTTACATTTAGTTCTAATAACTTAAAGATCATTTTTAATACAAAAAGCCCAAGTCTTCCTAGGTTTACCTCTGCCTTTCTTAAAATAAGTCAAATCTAAAACATCTACTCTCCTAATTGAATCGTGGTCGACGTTTAATGTGAACAAACCATCTAAGACGACTTTCTCTCATTTTGTCTGTCACAAGAGCTACACCAGCCCTATCATGGATATATTCAATTCGCATTTTGTCTCTTAGTGTAAAGCCTAATCATTCTCATCTTGACAACACTTAACTTGGTATTATGCTTCTCTTTTAAAGGCCAACATTCAGCACCATAGAGCATTGCAGGTCTCACCACCATTTTATAAAATTTTCCTTTCAGTCTATGCAGTACTTTTCTATCACACAAAAGACTCGAAGCATTCGTCCAATTCAACCAACCAACTTGAATTAACATCCTCATCTATATCACCATCGCTTTGAACAACAGGCCTGAGATATATAAATCATTCACACCTTTTAATAATTTGATCACCCAAAGTTACACTTCTGTCACTGGAGCTACTNGAAAATTATTGGTTAATCATAGGTTCAGTCCCTAAATCCGTGGCTAGGATAAGAGGATACCGGCTCCCACTCCAGAGCTACCACTTCCCTTCACCTGAAGGCTAACTCTCGCTTTAGTTTTTAAACACTAAGATCAAATTAGGGATTTTAGTCTGTCACCCTAAAGATTCTCAAATTCTATACACAACAAAGAATATTTTCCTATTTATTTGCACTTAATTTCTTGAACGAATTTCTCCTTCATGAAATAAAATGTGAGCCTCACTCTATTGTAAAACTTATACTCCATTTCCCGGATCATATGCTTCACAACATATTTTAACAAATCAATTGGCCAGATTGAAAGGTAAATTAAGTTCGGAGTTGAAAAATCATCACAATTTTATTTATATTTTAATTATGGCACATTCATTTTATCTCTTCATTTCACCATATCTCAGAGTAGGGGCAAAGATAGAGGGAACAACTCAGACTTCATGAGACAGATATAACAAAACACAAATTTCATATATAAAAGAAAGTTCATATAACACAATAAACAAACAAACTTATCTGGAACTCTTTATCAAAGCAAATCCTTTATTGCCTTCCCTTAGAAATGCAAGAAGAAGAAATCTCACTTTTCTCCTTCCCCAACACTTTTACAAAAAGTTTCACACTAAATATCACCACAAAAATACTAAACTATGAAAGCAAAATTACTAATTGAATCCAATATGGTGGTGGAATAAAGATTGATTATGAAAATGTGGCGTGGTGGAACGTTGTGGTTCAAAAAATGAACGTAGAGGAGCCCTTTTTTCTGATGAAATTCGGCCCCAAATAAAGCCTAAGGTCGGTTCTCCAAGAGGTGCCTCCAAAAACTCATCAAAAATCATCCAAAAACATCGAATCTTCTAGAAAAAAGGGTCTGAACCGCCTTTAGCGCTAGTCTGGCGCTGAGTAAAATCCTCCTGCTTTTGGTTGTTCTACGCCGTTGGCGCTGACCTTGGCGCTGCCGGCTCTGAGTATTTCCTCAAAAACTTCATTTTGACTCCAAATTTCATCATTTTTGCTTACTTTTTACTTTAAGCCCTAAAAATCAACAACCTACAAGAAAACATCAAAATACCTTCGATTAAAGTGCAATATCACCAAAAATAAGTATAAAATATTGGTCTAAAAATACATATATTTTCGGTGTATCAAAATCCCCCAAACTTACATATTACTTGTCGTCAAGTAACTTCCCTACTACATAAAATATGACTTATGGTAAAGAATTTGTCTTTTAGACTTCCATATTTTAGTTCTCTAAACATAATAGTTTAACTTTAGAAAAATTCAAAACAATTCCAGTTAATACTAAAGGTGTAAAGATATTTAGTAATTAAGTCTAAGGTTTTTTATCCTCTATTTCTTTCAAGAAAAATTGTAATTTGTTATATTTTTAGGAAATTCATATGAAAAAGAACTTCATAAAACTTTATTAATAATAATATTCAAATCAAAAGTTTAGAAAATGCATCCAAGTCTTTTTGCTTAAGTTGATTCAAGTAAAACTAATTTTTAATTAGACATCTCCTCAAGTTTCTCCCCACATCTTTTCTTTTTCTTTTCTTTTTTTTTCTTTTTTCTTTTCTTTTTGTGAGGGTTACTATATCTAGATAGCCTTTAATAACTTTGAACTTCACTATCCTCTTCATAAATTTTAAAACTTCTTGCATTTCTTCACCTAACAAATTTATATTAACTTAAAGATTTCATAAATTTTAATTCTTTTCTTTTTACATGAATCTTTTAAGATTTTTTTAATATTTCAAAAATACAAATTTTATTTACTAAAAAAAAAACAACCCCCTATTGCTGGGGTCACTTGAAGTAGGCTCACTAAGAGTAGGGGTTCTATAAGTAGAAGGAATATCCCTGGACAGTCTTCCAGATCTCCAATCAACATGGGACTCATAAGTCTTTATGTTAGCAGGCTCAATCAGTCTCTGAGGCTCAATCCTCTCCTCATCAGGTCTGAAATCAACTCCTGTATGCTCACAAAGTGTGTAAATGAGAGCAGGGTGTGCCAATCCACCAGTGGTCTCTCCCAGAGCAATATATCAAATGTTCATATAAATGATTAAGCCAACATTTATATCCATCACTTGCTGAATACAGAAGTTCAAGATGGCTCTATCCTTGGTCACTTCACTATGATGGTTTGTTGGAATCATCCTCCCAAAAATAAAATTATGTCAGGCCTTAGACACTACATTTAACATAGAAAGGGGAAAGTTAACTTTAACTCCATTCTTTATTTTCCAAGACCCTTTCTCACTAGTGAGAAAAGAAATAACTTCATCTATGGCTTGATCTGTAGTAGAAAATGGATGATATTGGCATCTATAAACATCTTCTAATTAATAAAACTCTTTATTTTTCTTGGAGTAAACTCCACCTTTTTTCCTCAAAAAAAAAATAAAATCATCAGAAGCCTCAGGAAGGTCGGCATAAAATTCCATCACAATCTCATTTCTTGCATCAGCAGTAAAATAGTAGAAGTTTTCCCCTTGTCGAGCGATAATCAATCGTTCCACTTCTTCTCCCAGATTTTTAAAAACTTAGTCCTGAATCACTTTTTTATTTTCTTGAAGACTATGAAATCGAGCACTGGTTCTAAAGCTAATAAAACTTTGCTTGTCATATTCTACTTTCTTTTTGCTCGATCTAGGTGCCATAATAAATCTAGAAAAATTTGAAAAAAAAAATTTGAATAAATCCCAAAAATACAAAAATCAAAATTTAAATCACTTTAAACTTAAATCCACTAAGTAAGAGTTCTTCACCAAAGCATTTTCTCAAAATCTCTTAAGAAAGTTTCAAAGTTTTGGATCTAGTCAATGTGAGAAAAATCTTTAGTGAAAATAAAAAATTTTTACTTTAAAGTGTAACTTTTACGTAGAGAAGATGAAATCCGAAGTTCCTTTGCCTCTAAATCGCCTCAAATCCACCCAAAATCAAGCCCTAGGTGCAAAACCGAAGGTTGAAGGTGAATTAAGGGGTAAAAATGGAGGTTTGCGGTGGAAATCATGAATTAAAGGGTTAATTGGTCTGTCTCAGGTTGAAGGCGCCGTCGGCGCTGAAGGACCAAAATTAACTATTTTGGTTTTCAAATTTTCATTTTCCTTTGAGTCTTCTCCAAATTTTTTAATATTTTTAAACACAAATTTTAATCTAAATTCATAAATACACATTTCACGAACATTTATTTTCATAAACAACAACAAACTGTCTTTTATATATGAAACTACACTTTCTACAAACATATTTCACAAATCACAAATTCACACCTATTAAGCAAACTAACCAAGCCACAACACTAAACACTGACACAAAACTATACACATAATCAAAGTTCAGAATTCTAAAGGAAAAATTAAACAAATCAAACCTAACCAAATCCACACAATTACACTAAACACATAAACACTTTTAAGCAAGTAGAGAATTCACAATCTTCAATCAATCAACCTCATCTTTAGTGCTTTCACCTCCTCTAATATCGATATTCATAGTAGGGAGTAATTTTGTAGAAATAAACTAATGTCGCTGCTTCAAAATTGGATTAAGTGATGAAGCAGGAAAACTATTATATCCTTCATCTCGTACTTCCCGCATATCACTTTCATCCGTGAGAAAATTATAAATATCTTGCATCAAATCTTGCGTAGGAATGAAATTTGCATAACGACATATTGGAACATTTTCTATTATATATAATTCATTAATCCTCACAGGAGTAAATGGTACAACCTTACCTCGTATGAAGACAACTCCTTGGGTAATTCCATGTAGATTTGCATAGAACTCCACTACAGGTACAACGACCACAACGATAGTGTAACACAGAATTTCCCATCGCCTTTGCAGAATAATCTTGTCAACTGGAGCACTTGGATTGATCAACCCATGATTAACAAACCCTCTTTCCTTGATCAATCTCTTCTTCGTATAATCTCTGCGCGTCGAAACTAATAAACTTTCTTATATTGAAAACTCCATACCTTGAAGTATTTCTAGAATTGGATGCAATGGAATCCAAAAATAGAAAGTTTCTAGGTGTTCTAGGCAGTTTTTAGGACTTTAAAAACACCTCTCGGCAGTTATTATGGAGCGAAATCCCACCAAAGTCAGTCAAAAGTTGCAGGAACCGTCCAACCACTCTCGGTGCCGCCGTCGCTTCCGATGGGCGCTGTCGGTGCTTCTGATTTGCGTTCTTGGGCGCCGTAGGAGCCCATCCTGGCACCGTTGGTGCCAGTGGCCAAATTTTTACGATTTTCATTTTTCTTTCAATTAGATTCCAACATTTCATCCAATACCAATATTGGACTTAATTTATAGTAAATGCAATTTTGTAGGATTATTATCTACTAATATATAAGACACTTAACAAACTAAATATTAATACATAGACATATAAGTATGGGTTGCCTCCCAAAAAGCGCTTGGTTTAACATTGTCACCCTAACATACAATTTGTTTAGTTGGGTTGACTTAACAATAAAACTTCTTTAAATTAAGGTATGTGTCTTTCATAATAGTGTTTCAAATGATGCCCATTAACTATAAATATCTTTCCAATGTTAAGATCTTTAATCACAACAGTTCCATAACGATAAACTTTAATAACTTTAAATGGTCCTAACAATATGGATTTTAGTTTTCCTAGAAATAATCTCAATCTTTTATTATATAATAGAACTTCTTGTCCAGGTTAAAATTTCTTCTTAATAATCTTCCGATCATGCCATATTTTCATTTTCTCTTTATAGATTTTTGCATTATCATATGCTTCATTATAATCTCCTCAAGTTCATTGAGTTGCAATAATTTTTTCTCACCAGCATCTTTTATATTAAAATTAAATTACTCAAGTTCATTGAGTTGCAAAAACCTTTTCTCACCAGCATCCTTTAAATTAAAATTAAACTCTTTAATAGCCCAAAATGCTTTAGTTCATTGAGTCGCAATAATCTTTTCTCACTAGCATCTTTTAGATTAAAATTAAATTCCTTGATAGCCTAAAATGCTTTATGCTCTAATTCTATAGGTAAGTGGCATGTTTTTCCAAATATCAGTTTGTATGGGGACATTCCTATAGGAGTCTTATAAGTAGTTCTGTATGCCCATAATGCAGTATCAAGTCTAGCAGACCAATCTAATTTATAAGGATTTACAACTTTTTCTAAAATGCGTTTAATTTTACAATTTGATATTTCTGGTAGACCACTAATCAGAGGATGATAAGCTGTAGAGAATCTATGCATAATATCATACTTCTTAATTATTTTTTTGATTCTCTTATTCCTGAAATGAGATCCTCCATCAGTAATAATTACTGTCGGCATTCCATAGCTTGTAAAAATAATTTTACTTAAAAAATTAGAAACACTCCGAGCATAACATCTAGGTACAACAATAGCTTCAATCCATTTGAAAATATAATCAACAGCAAGTAATATATATAAGTTTCCAAATGAAGGCATAAATTGTCCCATAAAATCTAATCCCCACACATAAAAAATTTTAGCTTCTAATGTGTAATTTAGAGGCATTTCATTTCTTCTGGATATATTTCCTACATGTAGACATCTATCGCATGCTTTAATATATTCATTAACATCTTAAAAAATAGTAGGCCATAAAATCTAGCTTGTAAAATTTTATATGCAGTTCACTTTGTTCTGAAATGTCCTCCAACATCAGAATCATGACATCTTTCAATTATCTGTTGAGTTTCTTCATAAGGCACACATCTTATAATAGTTAGATCTTTACATTTTTTATATAAATATGAGTTATCCCAAAAATAGTCTTTTGAATCATATATAAACTTCTTTAATTGTGGATTTTTTATATCAGATAGTAGAATATCACTTACAATATAATTTACTATATCAGCATACCATGGTACATCCATTTCATCAATACTATATAATTGTTCATCAGGAAAATTCTCTAAAATTTCATTTGCAAAATCAGTTAATATTTCTATTTCTATTCTAGACAAATGATCAGTTATTTGATTATCATTTCCCTTTCTATCAATATGGTAAAATCAAATTCTTGCAGTAGAAATATCCATCTAATTAATCTTGGTTTAGCATCCTTATTTTGCATTAAATATGTAATAGCCGAATGATCTGTGTGCACTATACATTTAGTTCTTATTAAATAAGGTCTAAATTTATAAAAGGCATAAAGAATAGCTAATACCTTTTTTCAGTAATAGTATAATTAATTTGAGCTTCATTTAGAGTCTTACTAGCATAATGTATAACGTTAAAAACTTTATCGTGCCTTTGTCCTAATACATCCCCAATAGCATAATCACTAACATCGCACATTATTTCAAATGGTTTCTCCCAGTCAGGTGGTACTATTATAGGTCCAGTGACTAATTTTTTCTTTATAATTCAAATGCTTTTATGCATTCTTCATTAAAATCAAATTTTGTATCTTTTTCTAAAAGTTTGGCGAGGCTTAGTAATTTTTGAAAAAAAATTTATGTTGCGCCTGTAAAAACTAGCATGTCCTAGAAAACTTGTCACCTCTTTAACACTAGTAGGCGGTGGTAATTTTTCTATAACTTGGATTTTTGCATAATCTACCTCCATGTTTTTTTCAGAAATTTTATGCCTGAGTACAAATACTACAAATACTACAAAGTCATATCCAATACTACAAAGTCTACAAGGAAAAAAATTTATCCACTTTTACTAATACATCCTCTATAACTCCTTTTGGATAAGTTATTGATTTATTGATCGGTTTGCTAACTAAAGAGTTACAGTAGTAGGAGAAATTTCTCCCAAATCTAAACGTTTAAAAACTGATAAGGGCGTAAGTTTTATACTCACTCCTAAATGACATAAAGCTTTTCCATAAAACTTTTCACCAATTGCACAAGGTATAGTAAAACTACTAGGATCTTTTAATTTNGCCTTCTTCCACATATCCTAATTGAATAAATTTTAATAACATTAATTTAACTGATTATATCAATTATTCTAATAAAAATAATAGCATTAACAGTTTACCTTATAAGTTTTTTAGATCGATCTCATTCCTTACTCACATGATTTCTTATGTGAAATCAATGATTTCTGAATCCAAAAACTTGCACTCATTGATTTAAGATTTCTAAAATAAATTAATAAAATCTAATCCATAAAACTTGATATTAAACTAACAATACTTGAATAACAAAACCTACTCTCACCTTTTTAAACCTCGGTTCACCTCCTTATTGTATGCGGCTCATGAAGTTGAGCAGCCTCACACATAAAGGTCCTTCATTCGCCTTCCTCGCCTCTGCCTACTTCTTCCTTAGCATACAAAGAGTCACTCCACCAGAATTTTGTCGGGGCCGATTGTCCACTTCAAGCACGAGGTCGTGCCCTCACCTTCTCCCTTCCCTCTCTGCAGCTCATCCATCTTCCTCGCATGCAAGACCACTTCTCCCTCGATAAGATGAGCATGCGACGTTGCTTCGACGCTGACTCCAATTCTTCACATAAATGAAGCATTTACTTCCCCTCTTCATGTCTCCTTCTTGCCTTGTATGTTGCGTCGTTCCTCTTCACACAAACACCTAAACAAGTTTCCTATGCTCAAATCGACTAGGATTGCACACGCGACTCTCGTCTACTCTTCCTTCATGAAGTCACCCGCACAACTCTCTTCTTCCTCCATTCTTTCTCACGACTTCATCTCCTCCCTATCTCTATCTCGCCCTCACTTCTTCTGTCTCGCTCTCTCCCTCGTCCAAAACTATCGTTTGTGGGGAAAGAAGGAAACGAGGGATATAAATTTCATTTTATTTTCCCTCAAGCGACACTTCTCCACCGAATGGCATTCGTATTAATAAATTATTATTACCATTATTTTTTTTATTTTATATTTTTTTAAAACCGGTTATTACAGGTATTAGATTAAAATTCGCTGGAGGCAATGAATATTAGAGAGATAGAATGTTTATTTTTAGAATTTTAAATGCTTTCTTTTTAACGATAAATCACCAAGAGACAATTTTTGGCTGACTCTTCTCTTAACTATCGATGATGAGAAAATGTTGTATTTAAGTGGCTCAACAAAATAGAACATTTTATAGCTATATGATTTTTTTTGTGTCATGATAAAATATCCAAAGCATTTTTATGATATGGTTAATTTACAGAAGGGTTTCATTTATCATGTTTATGCCTTCTAAGATTTTATGATGTCTTTCCCACACTTCCATCTTAAGAAAATAAAGCAATCAGTCACAAGAAAAATAAACTACAAAAATTATGACAAAAAATAAACACAAACCAAGAAACAAAAGTAAAAAAACTAATAAGCAAAGGTAGTACACCGAAATACCGTAATATAGCGGACAACAGGACCTACCCAGCATGAATTAAGTCAAAACAAAATCCCTTGCCACTGAAATTCAGAATTTGAGCAACCGCATTTTAAGGTTTTAACATGATTAATTATTTGATTAATTTATTTTTGCTTATTGCCTGAAGTATGTGATTTATTGTTAGTACAATATTCACAGTCAGATGGAATCTACATAAACTTCAATTCCATACTTCACAAAGAAATTCAAATATTAAAACTATGTAATTCTGTACCTTCTATAATTTTATACCTTCAAAATTACCAATTATTTGTTAAATGAATGGAGCAAATGAGGTAACCCAAGCTCGATTTAAACATATACAAAAATCGACTGTACTAAAAAAAATAACATGCACAATCAGGAGACACTTTTCACGATCAAATTTGAAGAAAATGAACAGATATGTCGGAAAAAGAATATTTAGTACCTCAAAATTAGGCATCTGTACAAGGCCACAAAATGCTTCTTGTTTCTCCTTTTCTTCGAAACAATTTCCTTAATCTGCAAGACTGCTGCAATATGAGCTTGTAGGTTGAAGGATGTTGGCTTGCTACTAACGAGAATTCATCCTTATATGGTTGTTTTCCTTCAATCATCAATTGCCATATCAAAGCTCCTGTTCCAGCTTCGCCTTTCTTTGCAGACTCATATAACTTATCGTAAACTACCTTCAGGATGATATCCCTATCATAAGATCCATTTTTCTTTCCTCCTAAGCGAGACCCAACCTCAGCAAAAAGCACTGGCTTTTTCAGTACATGCTCGCTATCATTCACATGGTAATCAACCCAGCTGGAGAGATACTTGACCTTCTCCTCAAAGCTTGCTTTTGGTATCCTAAAAAAAAATTTAAAAAAAAAAAACATAAAAAAGCCCCCTCAATTCAGGATAAAGTTGATTTGCAATCTAAGAGTCCATTTGGGACAGCTGCAGCTTTTGGTAAAAGTGGATGAATGTAAGTTGTGGTGAGAAAAGAAATTTATTAAAAAGCTACCGTATGAATTATAAATATTTATTTCTTTCAAAAAATCAGACAGCTTTTTTATAACCACCACATTTTACAGATTTGGTTGCAATAATCAAATCTTCACCACAAAAGTTTCTAGAATGTAGCAAGAAGGCAGTCCCTCAAGCAAAGCTGTAGCAACGGTCTAAAACACAAAGCAGACAACAAATTATCTCAAACAGAAGTAGCTTTGAAACCAACCAGCTGTCAGGATATGCATGAACTGAAGCAAAATCAATGTTCTCATCGGCGGAGTTTTGGATGAAATCAGAACCAAGAGAAGAAGCCCACTCTCCAGGATTAGCACCTAATCTTTCAGTTCTCCCTTGTCCATAGAAACCTTCTAACCCAACTGTGACCAGATGTTTCTGATCCAAACTTTTGATGTAAGAAGCCATCTCAGCAATCCACGCCTGCCTCACAATTTGTAGCGTGTAAGCTCCAAAACAATTGGTAAATCAAACGCATATTGTAGGAAATTTTGCAAGTTTACAATAGAAAACTACGATAGATGAACGTGTTACCTGAAGAAGAGGAGCGGATGAGTTCAGCACGCATCTAGGTTCATTCATAAGCTCCCAAGCAAATATTGCAGGTTCGTCTTTATATCTAACTCCGCTAAATGAGTTCTTTCTGGACAAAATTTTCTAAATGTTTGGATAAGAAACTGATTACACAACAGTAAGCATTGATGAGAACTCAAATATATCCATCTAGCAAGAAATATGCAGGCTAGAATTACGGGCATGTAGGAAGAAATAAATTGGTTAGAATTAGTGAATTCATTAATCAGTAGTGAGTTACCAAATTTAGCAAAAAAATAGTAATTTAGCCTGCAAATGTAAATAGCATGTTTGAATATCAAGTCAATCGGTGTGTAAAAACCATGATCATAAACTGCTAATGTAAATGACTTCGGCAGCAACTCATTCTAATCGCATCTTCTCAAGCAACATACTACAAATTTGTGATTATCATTAATATGTAAAGGTTATATCTATCTAATTAGCCTTTAGAGCATCCTAACCTTTTCTTTCTTTTTACTCGTGCATAAAATTATGAGCTATAATTCCCCTATTATTAAAATCCACAGCTTAACCCTTAAAAAATCTATCACTTAAACTGCTTTTTGTCCCCGCAAACTTCTTTCTACTCAAGAAAGAAGTCATAGTCCCTTGATCACTAACAACTCATCATTGTACATATTTTTCATGAGAAGTTTGCCAAAACATTCAATTCCAAGAGAACAACCATCACCATCAAGCCGCGTAGCCACCTCATGCAAAAGTATACACATCCAGATCGAATCAGCAAAGAAACAGATGGAAATGATCAATAGAAAAGCACTAGAGATATGAAATCTCCAAGAAAAGAACTTGTGGAGCCAATTTTTGTTCATATATTGAAGGGTTCTAGGTCTTTCTCTTCCTACACTTTGTCAGCCTTCACATAAGTGAAAATGGCGACTCTGGAAAAAATAAAAATTAAATTCTATCAGGGCAAGCAACAAACGCACAGAGCAAGAATAAATGTTCATCGAACTAATATGGAGTTCTAACAAGGACATCAACCAGGAGCAAAAAAATGGTTGGTTTCTTCACCAAACTATACTGTTTGAAGTGGTCTTCAGATGAGTTAAGCACAAATTTGGCATTAATAAAGAGCATGCAAATTTAATGTAATTGAAATACTGGAACTACTTGACAGATGAGGCAATTCAGGTTGCCAATGTCTTAGCACTCTGCCCAAAGATGATTGCTGCCATATCAAGTTAGCGGTGGTAAGATAGAGCACACCCAAACTGCTCAAAAGCTGCACAATAATCGACAACAACAAAGGATCCCGTCGACTAAGGGAGATGGGCATGCCATGCTCCCCAAGAGCATGGGTATAGGATGAAAAGATTCTCCCACCGAGCATCTCCTACCAACATAAGCATGTCTGATACAATTTTTTAGGATTTTTTTTAATCCTTTTTAAAAAAAATATAATGATTTATTCAAAGTCAACGAAAAGATATTTTGTGGTTTATTGAATTTTGGAAGTGTGAATCGAATTGTGTGATGTTTATGTATTTGTTCATTTCAAGACAATCTAAAGAATGTCTTCACATAATATTCAAGATATCTGAGGATAAACGAATTCCAAAGAAATTTCATTAAGACACCTTGCTATGAATAGGATTTTTTGAGATGACTGAACATTTCAGAGAGAAAATGCTTTGGATTATAAATTTAGGGTGTTTTTGGGGCAGCTTCTGCGTTTCAGGATAAACAGCTTATCATGAAACGCGACCCACGGGTCGACCGCAGGGTTTGACCTGCGGCCTACATTTAGTGTAAAAATGGAACATCGTTTTTGGATAAACGGGTAAAACGCACGAACCAAACGGTACCGCGGTGTTTTCAAAAATGCCCCCGCACTTATAAGCTGCCCCAAACGGGCCCTTAATAATAAACACAACTAATTGTAAAATGTTACTCGATAAAGGGACTCTTTCTGAACAACAATCAAAGGCTCATGATTTGTATAAGACTTAGGCTCTGTTTGGTTTGGCTTTTTTAGTGAGGTGTGGCACAACGCCGCGAAATTCCCCGAAATCCCGTTGTTTTGTTTGGCTTCGCCCCCGCCGCTTCGCGCGTTATGCCTCGAAAGCGGGCAGCGGGGGTATATGCGTGGACCAGCTTCGTGGTCGCGGCTTTTACCCCCATGCGCCTTGGTATGAGCTCTAATAGCGCAGTTATATCTTCGCGCGAGCTTCATCCCTTCTCCTCCTCTTCTACGATCGGTGACGGTTTCTCCCGATCTCGTGATCTCGTCAAAGAGAGGGTAATTTCTCCCCCACCCTGTTATCTGTTGGCGGTTTTTGTTTTTATTTTTTGCTTTGATCTTATTTTTGGGTTTGTTAGACCTATTGGCATACCTTTTGTTTGTTGTATAGCTTGGATTTTGTTGGCAAACCTTGGATGTTTTCAATAGTCACACATATGTTTCTCTGCCTTGGAGAGCAGATGAACAACAAACGAATCCTTTTTGAAGCTAAAAAAATTTTAGGATTTTTGCAGAGTTAAACATTGGCCCTGTCTTCTCATATAAATACATAATAATTTTTAAACAGTTTTAGCAAACAGGGGCATCTTGGTCATTTCTCCAGAAAAAGCTGCCTCACAGCTATTTTCACACAGCTGCACCAAACAGACAGCCAGCTCCCCCGCAGTTGCTTCCCCGCAGCAGTTTTCTGGAGCATCACAGCTGCAGCTGAAAAGCTAAGAAGTTGCAGCTACGCCAAACAGACCCTTAAAAAGATATGTGTAATGATGATAATGTGATAGCATTTCATACACGGTGCCATGATTTTCTAAAATTCCTGCTGATACTTTTAGTATTTCATATTATAAATACCCCTAAATATAAAAAAACTCATTTCCTTAATGCAAACTTCTACTTTCAATACACCTAATACTTTCAAAGCTCTTACAACTACGGTTTCCCTTATCATTCCCTTATTCTTCCATTAATTGCTTCAAGAATGATATCAACCAAGGATGAAAATTCTCAAGATGTAGTCTCCTTTTACCAGAGTATTGTCAACTTCACAACATAGGAGAGGCTGAAGATAGAGCACAAAATCCCTATCATATATAAAAAAGGAGAGGTTGAACACTACCAACACGGAAAAAGTGATCTTTTCTTACATTCCAGTTACCATTGGTTTGGCTATCTCCTGATGCATATGTTCTTTGAGGAGTGAAGTTGTTGTTCTACAAGTAAGATGTGACTTGGCACAACAGATTTACTTCTTCAAGTTTACGTGTTTGAATGGCGTATGCCTCTTCTCGGTCAAGCCTTCCTGATCTTTAAGCATACTTTGCATTGCCCTTGTAAAAAAAGGCTAGAGGAATAGCTATTTCTTTGTAAAGGCCAACAAGGATTGGAGTTTTAGGCTACCCTGCAAGTTGTGGTTATGAGGCGCTTGAACTACAAGCCTATACTGAGAAGATGGGAAAGATGATTATCAGTTGAAAAGATTTTGATCATGATGGATATCCAAAGCTTAATGATGCATAAAATGCATCAAGAAGGCTGATCCACTCATTCAATTTTCAATTACTAAGGCAATGCAAGCCATGGTGAGAAGGGCTACCGTCGTGGAGGTCAAAAATAAGAAAGAAACAACGGTTTTTGCTACTGCAAAGATTCTGTTAAAATCCAAGCATGGGATGACACTAAAGGTTGCTATAACTATAAGCCTTCCTTCAAAGAAAGCACCTCAACTCTTCCCCTCAGTAGAAGGGTAAAGGCCTTAACAAAAGAGAACAAACAGGTCAAAAGAAAGAGGCGAAGACAGTTGGTAGAGCAAGTGATGTTACAAGATCAATCAACTGGACCTATAATCAAACCTACATTAGGAAACCCTCCCTCTCTCTTGCAATCTAAAATTCATGCTGAGAACAAATCTTAGGTGGAGACGATAGAAAGTAATTTCCGTTTAGTGTAGAGATGATCTTGAGGAATACTTTCAGAGTCCTCAAAACAAAGAAAAAACCTAGTATAGGTCACGCATGGACTTTTCCTTGTTTCCCCAAATTCTCCTCTAATGAATTCCATCTAACGGTCGGTTGGACGAGGGGTAGTCATAATTTCCATCAAATGCCGGATGAAGAGAGTGTAGTCCGATTGAGCCTGATTGAATCCATGGCCTATCACCACCTTTATGAATTTTTCAAACCATGCCCATGGGGATTGCTTCAATCCATAGAGGGATTTTTGCAGTCTACATGCTTGCCCTAGGAGGTAGTAGAGTCAAATCCTGGAACAAGAGTCATGCATACCTCCTCTGTAAGATTGACATTCAGGAACGCATTATTGACATCAAGTTGGAATAAGGGTCAATCCATATTTACTACAAGGAATAAGAGGACCCGAATGGTGTTTAATTTAGCAACTGAAGCAAATTTCTTCTCACTGTCAACTTCGTAGGTCTGTGAGCATCCTTTGGCAACCAACAGCGTCTTATGGCGCTCAAAGGATCCATCTGATTTAAACTTGATGCTAAAGATTCATCTGCATCCTACTGCTTTCTTACCCCAATGAGGATTAACAATGCACAAAGTATGACTCCGCCGAAGAGAATTCAACTCCTCCATGACAACAACATTTCAGGCTGGATTTTGAAAGGCAGCCTCAATAGTAGATGGATGCTGATGATTAGTCAGGGCCAAAGAAAATGCTCTCTAGGATGGTGATAATCTGCGAAGAAAAACATGGTATGTCATGGGATAGAGAGAGTGTCTAATTCTGTACATTACAAGAGGAATTGACTTCCTCATTTGGAGTAGTAATGTTGGGGATGTCGTCCGGAGGGGATTCAAGGTCCAGCAAGGAGTTAGCGAGCACCAAAGTAAGTGCATCAGAAAGAGTGCACCTAGTGTAGACGCAAAGAGTGAGAGGATGTGTTGGTGAAACCAAAGGGACAACGAACTTTTTGGTGGTAAGAGAAGTTGGTGGAACCAAAAGTAGAGAGGGTTACTCAATGGTAGGTGACGTAGGGGGAACATCCACAGAAGTAGAGTAAGGAACAGTGTCCAAGAACTCTAGCTCCCCCTCACTGGAGGTCGGGTTATGAAAGCAAGGAACACTTTCAAAAAAGGAAACATCAGCACTCACATAGATCTTATTTGTGATAGGGTCGAGGAACCGATACCCTTTTTGAGTGGCAGAGCATCCGAGGAAACACATTAGATAGACCTAAGATCAAGTTTACTTCGAATTGGCGTCGTGTTCCGAACAAAGGTTTTGAGCCCAAAAATATTTTAGATTTAAAGTGAAGAAGACCCGATTGTTAGGAAAGCAAGATCTTAGGATAGCTGAAAGAACGAAAATTGTGAATATTTGATGAAACTCTATTTATGAGATAAGTGGTGGTTAGAATAGCATCATTCCATAAACGTTTTAGGACATTTGAGTGAAACATAATGGAGCGAGTAACGTCAATAAGAAGTCAGTTTTTTTTTTCTCTCGGTTACCCCATTTGTTGAGTGTCGGTACATAAGCTATGATGAATTGGGACATTTGAGTGAAACATAATGGAGCGAGTAACGTCGAGAAGAAGTCAGTTTTTTTCTCTCGGTTACCCCATTTGTTGAGTGTCAGTATATAAGCTATGATGAAAGATGCCCTGCCCTCACTTACCAAGAATTCTCCTAATATATAGTTAAAAAATTCACGATAATTGTTAATCCGAAAGACTTGAATAGGCATTTTGAATTAGGTCAAAGGTGTGGAAATTTTTCAAAGTAACAACAACTTCAGATTTGTTTTTTAAAATGTAAACACATGTCATCTGAGTGTGGTCATCAATCAAATAAAAAAACACTGTTTATTGGTGTACTTACGAGTGCGAGAAGGTCCCCATAAGTCACCGTGAATAAGAGAGAAAGGAGCGGATAGTGTATAATTGTGAAGTTGATAGGAAACACGATGATGGTTAGCTAACTGACATGTTTCACATTTTAAATTAGACGGATTTTTATTAATAAACATCAACAGATACATTTTTTTAGGTACTAAAAATTAGGATGACCCGAACGACAATGTAACAACATAATAGGACATTCATTGGACTAAGATAAACTGTAAATATTAGGTGGAGTGTCCTTGTTCTATGTACTTTCCTTTTGAAAAAGGTGGGGTCTGTCAACCCGCTTAACAGTTTCAATTATCATCCACAAACGACAATCCAAAAAGACAGAGATCAAAAAAAAAATGAGCAACACAATCAATGTCATGTATCAATTTACTGATTAAATAAAATATTACATTTCAGCAAAGGTACATGTAACACAGATTCCAAAGTTAGATCTGTTGTTAAAACAACAAACCCTTTATCAACAATGAAGCTTTGAGATCCGTCGGTAATTTTAACAATATATTTCCCTGAGCAACGATAGTATGTTGAGAATGCTTGAGAGCTTCCAGTCATGTGGTTTGTGGCACCTAAATCAATGATCCATGGACTAGAATATCATAGGATTGATACATTGTTGAACGTGAGAGGTTAATGGTCTGGAAGAAAGCGGACTGGATTCAAGCAGCTTGATTAAGCGCTCCATTTGACTTCTAAGAAAATTAGAGGCATTTGATTGTTCCTAGTAGAGGTTGGTTGTAGTGTGTTGGATTCAGATGTCATGGCGAGACTCTTGAAAGATTTGACCCAAGGTTTGGATGTCGGTTTCCCGTGCAGCTTCCAATACTTATCACAAATGTGGTTGGGTTTGTGGCAGAAATCACAAGTTGGGTGACCAACCCAAGGTTGAGCACTATTAGAGATCAAGGTGGATGCTTCGATAGATGGGGTGGAAGTGCCGAGCATGACAAGTTTCTCCTTTTTTCGTGACAAATCTCAGTGAAAGTAGCTCGAGTAGAAGGAAGAGGATCTCGACCAAGAATATGGCCCCGGACTCTGTCAAGGTCTTCATTAAGGCCGGCAAGGAATTGGGACATACGATCCTTTTCTACGTTCTTCTGGAAGAGGGATAAGTCGGCCAAAGAATCCCAAGTGTAGTCATAGTATAGGTCGGATTTCATCCATAGTGCAACAAGACCATTACAATACTAGGTCACAGTCCTTGACCAATGTTTTGCCTCCTGAATCTTCTTAGATACCTCATATAGTTGGCCGAAATTTCCTACATCATAGTAGGTATCACAGACAGCCGTCCAAAGGGCGCTAGCTGAAGGAAAGAACATATATAATCGAGGTCTCTGTGGAGTTAGATCAGTCATAACATGACCATGGAGTTCTCCACTTCCCAAGCTCCATATGTCGGGTCAACTTTGAAAGTAAGAGAAAGTAAAGTCTAGTGAAAGCATGTTCTTAGTGAAAAAGTAAGACCAAGCCTAGAGGAATCCTCTATACTCAGGGACTTGTTGAAAGTACATAAGATTAAAAGATTAGAATAAACTATAACTTTTACAATTTAAATGATTCATGATTTAGAAAAGCAAGCTTAGATATACCAAGAAGAAACAAACACTCACAATTAATATCATTTTTACAATCAACAGTTAGCCATGAAACACATTTTAAAAGGCCTTCAACATCATTCACGAGCATCAAGTGGCTTTGTTTTACTATCTTTATATTTTTAAACACCTTCATATTCTAAACTGCTTGAGCAACATCTAATTGCAGATAACAATGCCGCCATTAAAGATCATAGTTTCTACATTAATTGGTAATTTGTTTGAGTTCGTACAAATTATATTTTTGCATAAATCTTCTTCATTAAGATGATTTCCAAGGAAAAAAAACTTTAACTAGTCTATAGCATTGAAAGAATGTTTTAAGAGGCTCCAAGAGAAAAATAAGAATCCACGTACAAGCATCCTGGTATTTAAATACTTACCCATCCAAATATATATATATATAGCTACTATTTGATGTTCCTTGTTAGATAGGATACATATATTGACACTATGAAACTGACACTTCAAAATTAAAAGAAAGTTTGCAGGACTAAGTATTCAAAGTTAAGACTACAGCTTCATAAACCAGATGTTAAGCCATATACCTTGACATAATCCTTGTAGTAGTGCTTAATGATGGGGTCTGAGAAGAATGAATCTGTCGAGGTCACATTGGCTCCAGCAGCCTGTGCCCATCTTACGTATTGAGCCTTCCCTCCAAATGCGTTAAGATTATTCACGAGACAAAGAATTAACCTTATATTGTTCTTCCTTGCATCATATATGACAAAATCCAGTGCCTAATATGCAAAAAAAAAAATAGTCATAAAGGAATTAAAGTCAGCAAAAGATAGGAGTATTAGAGTTACATATCAATCATTATGACATAAATTTTGTAAGGTAGATCAAAATTTGATTCAAAATAAGAAAGAGAATTTATCTACCCTTCTGCCATGAACCTAATGATGACAGCATTCAATCTGCTATTAAATCTCAAACATGCAAAGTTATAAATTATCAAAAATTTACTCTCGCCGTAGATGCAAAAGGATTTCATGTACTATGATTCCATTACAAGAATACCTGAAAGTTGAAAAAAACATTGAATCAAAGTCTGTAAC
>JXCR01129141.1:113666-186080 GCA_002079205.1 Phalaenopsis hybrid cultivar
ATGAACAATACTACTGAATTCAACAGCCCTCTTATAGGAGACATGAAAAATCATAACCACCAAAGGTATGACTAGGTGAGTACAAAATATAGTATTAGAAGCGTGGGAGGCATAAGGAGCGGAGTCGGCACTATCATATCATCTCCACTCAAGGATCGAAGCATCAAATTCATTATAAAATGCTTGTTATAGAAATCCAAACACGAATAATTACATTGATTAAAAGAAATAAAAAGCCCACTTAAGGGCAGACATAGCCCAGCTAGGAGGTAATCTTGTTGAATAATCCTCATGTGCATGGACTTGACCCCTGGCTGAAACTAACCAAGTCATCACTTATTGAATGGTCCATGTTTATTGTGAATTCAACCACTCATCAGAACCCGCCCCAATAAAGGAAGAAAGCCAAGGTCGAGTGCTTGAGGTCGAGAGCCCGAGGTCGAATTATCGAGGAAGAGTGCATGAGGCTGTGTGATATATGTTGAGCGCCCGAGACTAAGTGAACAATATCGAGTACCCGAGGCCAAGTGATCGAAACAAAGCGTTTGGAGCAAGGTTAGCGGAAAGCAAACATTCCATGATGGGTAACTAAAATCTAGTGCTAGATGCAAAATGATTGGAAGGTTATTATATAAAGTTCTCAGTATTTAAATCAGAAGTTTACTTTCTTTGGAACATGAAAGGTCTCAGCCTAGAAATCTTGGGCAGGACGTGCCCAATATCATCAATTTTTTGAGAACATTGTCCATTATAAATTGAGGTAGTTAATATAATATAGGGCAGACACACACACACTCTCTACTCAGTTTATGTTCATTGGGCTTAATTTTTTTAATGGAGTAATAATTAACTCATCATGAGGTCTAGCTTGGTCCAAAGCGCAAAGCAAGGGCAATGGGTTGGTTTTTGCTCTTGAGCCCATCAACACCGTCAGCCCGCAAGGCCGCCCCACGGTCCTTATCTTCTAATCCGCCCTTCTCTGTCGAAGGCAGATTCGCCTCCGAACCCTAAACCTTGATTGCAAATGTGATTGCTGTGTGATCTAAGTCAGAGATGCAGATTTCCTCGGGCATTTCATCTCCTTCCGTTCCCTGCCCTTTTCTTCTCTCCTTATCCCAGGTCTCCCCCGACTTTCCCTTCTCATTTCCTTTCTGCGCGCCGCGAACTCCCTATTCCGCCGTTGTGTCGTATTCCCCAGGAAGCGGACATAGTTGCTCAGCGGTGGCTCGGAAGAGGTCGGGGTTCATGTCCGTTATCGAACGAGCGATGGAGGAGGAAGAGTACCGCCGAGCGAGGGCGGAAGTGCAGAAGAAGGTTGTCGATTTGNTTAAAGGAACTTGTGTTTGTTCATTTTCCTGTTGATCATTTTTCATTTCTTCATTCTCTTCATCAACTTCAGTTTCACTTTGGATTCTTGTTTCAATTTTTTTTCCACTTCATAATTAAAAAACTTTAATTTGCTCTTTTTTTTTATCTTTTAGATTAACTTCCAAAGTACTCGGAAGAATTTCAGAAGGTTTGTTAATAAGTGCAGTAGTAATATGTCCTAATTGATTTTCAATATTTTCTGATAGCAGCCCTTTGAATCTGTATTTGATTTCCCATATTCAACATCACTTCTTCCATCGTCAACTTCTTTTCCTTAACTTGTGGGTTAGGGTTGGAGTTAAATCAGGAGGATAATAAGGTAAACAATTAAGATTTCCTTGATTGTTCAGATTTACATATGGATTCACCTAATTATTATAATTATTACAACTAAAATTAGGGTGATTTTTCCATCAAGGGTTAAAATAGTTAGAATAGGGATTATTATTTCAATTATTTATAGCGTTTAAGGCTTCAAAAGATGGTAAGTATAAATAATCAGTCCTAGTGAATTTTCTTCTAATACTGGGGGTACTTGAGAATAGTTCACTCCTATTTGATCAATCTTTTTAGAAATAGCAGCAATTTGAGATGCCAAAATAGACATTGCATCAAAATCATGAATATTGGCTACTCTCTTAGGATTTACCCTTTAAGAGGGCCATTAAAAATTGTTAGTAGCCATTTCTTCAATTAAAGAATATGCTTCATCAAAAGGTTTTGACATTAATGATCCGCCCACAACAGCATCTATAATATATCTTAATGATCCTACTAATCCATTGTAAAAGGTTTGAATTATTAACCAATCTGGCAAAGCATGGTGGGCACATTTTCTAAGAAGATCCTTAAATCTTTCCCAGGCTTCATATATCGATTTCCCTTTAAACTGACAAAAAGTTGTAATATTATTTCTATGCTTAGCAATTTTTGAGGGTGGAAAATGTTTAGCCAAGAATTGTTGTGATAGTTCTCCTTAAGTTCTAATAGATTCAGGTGCTAATGAATTTAACCAAGCCTTGGCTTTATCCCTTAATGAAAAGGAAAAAATCTAAGCCTAACAACATCATTAGACACTCCGTCATATTTAAATGTAGCACAAATTTCAAGAAGTTTAAAAGTAGCACAAATTTCAAGAAAACTAGCAAGATGTAAGTTAGGATCTTCAGTAGGTGTCCTCTAACTGATTATTTTGTACCATTTGAATAATAATAGGTTTAAGCTTAAATGAATTAACAACAACATCAGGATTTTGAATAGTTAAATGAAGTCCATCTGCCGTCGGATTTGCATAATCTTTTAAAGGTCTTTGTCGATTCTCATTTATTAGATTTTCTATATTATTTGCTATTTTTTTAAATTCTTAATTTCTCTTTATTATTTTTGAATCCTTCTTATAGTACGTTCTAATTCTGAATCGTAAGGCACTAAACCTTCAGATCCAATATTTTGCATGAATAAATAAAGTAAGCAAAGTAAAATTATTTAAAAATAAACTCTTAAATAAATATCCTTTTTCAATTTTTTATTTTTTATATTTTTTGTGTTTTTATATATTTGTATATATATATTATCTAAATTTCCTAATTTATCAAAACTATTTAATTTAATTAAATTTAACCATTATCTTCCTCAGCAACGACGCCAAAAACTTGATCTCGATTTTTATATGTAAGGATTTATGAAGTTGTCACCGTTACAGTGCCAAAAACTTGATCCTTATATGAAAGGTAAGTTGGGTAAAATATATATAACTATAGGCAATTAATAATGAGATTCTACGCAAGTATACATATCGTTATCAAGTAAAAATGGACTTTCTATTTAAGCCCTCGATCCCACGGGGAAGGTGTAAGTTAACAATGATAAAATTTTAACATAAAATCAAACGAAATCACAATCACTAATTTTTAATGTTGAGATATTAACCAAACTAATTTACTTAACTATTAGCAAAACAAAAATGAAAATTTTGAATAATAACTACTAATCTACTG
Organism: Phalaenopsis hybrid cultivar; assembly: GCA_002079205.1. Lineage (NCBI taxonomy): Eukaryota > Viridiplantae > Streptophyta > Magnoliopsida > Asparagales > Orchidaceae > Phalaenopsis > Phalaenopsis hybrid cultivar. The sequence goes on from JXCR01129141.1 coordinate 117,032, forward strand.
ACTATGTTTATGTAATGAAGATTTATTATGTGAAAAAACATCTATCCCACAATAATGAAATTTTGGTGAAATGAGATGAGATAAATGTTTATAATATGTATTGTGCCAAATAAGAGCAATTTTAATTCTTTACCCTGATACAGTGCATAAAAAAAATATTGGTTAATCTTAGGTTTAGTCCCTAAATCCGCGGCTAGGCTAAGAGGATACCGGCTCCCACTCCAAAGCTCCCAATTCCCTTTACCTGAAGGCTAACTCTCGCTTTAGTTTTTAAACACTAAGACCAAATTGGAGATTTTAGTCTGTCACCCTAAAGATTCTCAAATTCTAATCCCAACAAAGAATATTTCTTCATTTATTTGCATTTAATTTCATGAATGAATTTTTCCTTCATGAAATAAAATGTGACCCTCTCTTTATTGTAGAACTCATACTCGATTTCCCAGATCATATGCTTCACAACATATTTTACAAATCAATTGGCCAGATTGAAAGGTAAATTAAGTTTGGAGTTGAAAAATCATCACAATTTATTTTATATTTTAATTATGACACATTTCATATTATCTCTTCATTTCACCATATCTCAGAGTATGGAGATAGATAGAGGGAACTACTCAGCTTCACCATATCTCAGAGTAGGGAGAAAGATAAAGTAAACTACTCAGACTTCATGAAAAAGATACATCATATCTCATAGTAGAGGGAAAGATAGAGGGAACTACTCAGACTTCATGAGAAAGATATGACAAAACACAAATTTCAGAGTAGAGAGAAAGATAGAGGGAGCTACTCAGACTTCATGAGAAAGATATGACAAAAAATAAATTTTGTATATAAAATAAACAAACTTATCTGGAACTCTTTATCAAAGCAAATTTTTTGTAGCCTTTCCTTAGAAATGTAGGAAATAGAAATCTTACTTTTCTCCTTCTCCAACACTCTTACAGAAAGTTTCACACTAAATCTCACAAAAAAACTCTAAACTATGAAAGAAAAATTACTAATTGACTCAAATATAGTGCTGGAATGAAGATGGATTTTGAAAATGTGGCGTGGTGGAACATTGTGGAGCAAAAAAAAACATAGAGGAGCCCTTTTTCTGATGAAATTTGGCCCCAAATAAAGCCTAAGGTCAGTTCTCCAAGAGGTGCCTCCAAAAACTTTACAAAAATTGTCCAAAATACTTCAAACCTTTTAGAAACTGGGTCTGAACCGCTTTTGGCGCTAGTCTGGTGCCGTTGGCGCTGAGTAAAATTCTCCTTCTTTTTGTTGTTCTACGCCGTCGGTGCTAACCTTGGCGCTGATGACTCTGATTTTTTCTCCAAAAACTTCATTTTGACTCCAAATTTCATTCTTTTTTCTTCCTTTTTTACTTTAAGCCCTAAAAATCAACAACCTATAAGAAAACATCAAAATACCTTCCATTAAAGTGCAACATCACCAAAAATAAGTATAAAATATGGGCCTAAAAATGCATATATTTTCGGTGTATCAGGTTTCTACCTTTTAACCCCATTGTATGCCAATCATCCAAATATGCTTATTAAGATCAAAGTTACTCATTTTTCCTTGGTTAATCCTAAATTTTGGTTATGACACCAAAGTATAAAACTAACGCTTTGCCCTTGGGGTACTTCACCTCATAACTCTTTAAACACAACTCAAATGATTTTGAGGGTTTAGAGTGTCATATCCATGTGGTAACTATAATGTTTAGAGGAGAACATGGGGACCTCTAAAAATTTTGATTTAATTTAGATAATTACTTAAATTTAGAAGATAGGATTTTCAAAAGTTAATTTATTTAATTATCCAAAATAAAATTTATATTTATGAAAATATTATTAGAGGATTTCTAAGGTCAAAAAAACACAGACAAAAAATCATGATTTTTTTGAATCAAATTTCCTTTCATATTATTTAATTTTTTAATCAAATTTCAATGATTAAATTGAATAGAAAATAATATTTTAATTGTAAAAATTATTTATATTTTTAATATACTTCTCTTAGTTCAGAAAATTTAGAGAATCAAATCTTATATTTTTTTATTTTTAATTTATTTATTATAATTATTTTAGTGGGAGAACATAAAAAATTCATTATTTTTAGACCTTTAAAATATATTTTTAACTTAGAAAAAGTAAAAAAAAATATCTTAATGAATTCTAAGTGATAAGGGGACATTCCCACTCATTTTGAACTATTTTTTGTATTTTTGAAAATTTTGATTATTTTAATTATTTTTAATTCAAAATATATTTTAAAAATAAAATATTTTCACAAAAATAGGTTTTAATTTTTATAAGATGCCCCTGATCATAATAAACTCAGAGAAATATTTTTCATAATTTTTCTAAGCATATTTAATTTAATATAATTTTTTTGTACAAAAAAGCAAGGCTTCTTTAAAAATTCATTTTAGTGCTTAGACTAAGTCAAATAATTTTGATATTTTTATAGTAAATCAACATGATTTTTATGCACAGTGGAGAAGTGATTTTGTCAATTCTTAATAAGTGTATATTTTACATAAATTAATAAAAGTTATATGCATTTAATTAAATATAAAAATGTACAAGATGATTCAAAGCATCACAAAATTTTTCCTAGACTTCTTTGAACACAAATGACCTAATAAAATTATTCCCATAATTTTCATATGGATATTTTGATTTATATAATTAAAATAGCTAAAATAATCACCATAGTATGAAAATTAGGGTTAGAAGCATAGAGATGCCCTCTGACCTTGGAAAAATCAGAGGAAATGGCCTCTATCATGAGGAACAAACCTTCAAAATTTTAAGCCATGGTTAGTAATGCTTAGTCATGGAGAATTGAAATACCACAGAGGGTATTTAATTCATTAAAAATCAAGGAATAAGAAAATAATTTTTATTTTTAGTCCATATTATTCTCCTCTGTTCCCTGAGTAAGACGGTATTTTTTTTATGATTTTTCTACACAAAGATATGATTTTTTAAAGTTATGGGCATTTAAATAAATAAGAAAATCCTTTTTTTTTCTATTTAAGTGTCACGGCGCCGCGTCAACCTACAACGGCTCCGAAGCTCCATGTGGTGCCTTCAGGTTCAGCGCCGCCATCCACCTTAGCGCTGACTCAACCCGTGTTTTTTGTTCCATTCCTTTGTATGGTGCAATCTTGTCCATTGGTTTGATACATGCGCGATCGAACGGCTCTCCGTTATCATCCCCAAGTGTTCAAATCTGAGAACCATTCACACTAAAACCTTAAGATCTTCATCTAGACTCAACCAAATTGCATGAGATTTGTTTCTAAACATTCATCTACTCAAGACAAACACATCTATGTGATTGATCAAGTGTAAAATCAAGCCATTAAAAATGGAGAATCAAAATAATCTCAGGCTAGGGTTAGAGCTCAAAAACTTTGTCTAAGAGGGGAGGCCTCAATCAAATGGTTGTGGCTGCTTCAATTGAACCCAACAGACCTCCGGATGAAGTCTTGTGCCCTGGTTAATTGTCTGGGTATGAATTCGAGCAAGCTCAATTTCATGTGTTGATCAAAGTCCATGCTAGGGGCTATTTTAGAGGGGACTTTGATGGGTAATCAACTCCTCTCACTATGAGGATAGTGCGTGCACAATAAATTTGAGTTTTGTGGAATGTGGAGAGATGTCCTAGTTTTAGTTCAAAATTTGAGCTCAAAATTGGGCTTCCACAGTGGGGATCAGTGGGGGAAAATGGTGGCAGTGAGCTTAAGAGTCCTTGAGGAGTGTCTGAGAGTAATTGGACAGAGTTTCCCCAAGGATTTTTAGCACACCTCCTTTTGGCCATGGAGGAGCTGACTAAATAGAGGAGCTTAGAGGGAAGCTCAAGGCAAATTGATGGGTTCAAAGAGCTGCTTAGGTGGAGGGCTGAGGATCTCTAAAGAGCCATTGGGATGAGGTGGCTTCTATGGTTGAAATTAGGTTTAATTTAGGGGGGGTTGCCCTCAATTTTGGCTCCTCCAGTAACTAGGGTGGCTGGTCATGGCAGAGGAGGTGTTTAGGTGGCTCAGGAACCTTAGACAAATCTGTCACAACCATTAATTTGGGTTGGTGATAGGTTTTGGCAAAGATATATTTTTTTAAGCAATTTAGGAAACAAATCCCTTGATTTAGTTGACCTTTAGTCCATGGCCCATCTAGGGGGGTTAAGTATGGTTTATCTTGGTCCAAGGGAGAGTTTAGTAGCTGTGGAGTCATCAATTTAGTGGCCTTAGGATGGCTAAGTTAATTTTGGTACATGGGTCCAATTTGGGGTCTAAATGGCCAAAGGTTGGGTTTGGGTTAGGATAGCCATGAATTCGAGCCCAATTTATTGATCAAAATTGTGTAGATGATTTTTATGAAGATTTTTGGTGAAGGATTGAAGTGATTTTGAGTTCAATTGGAAGCTCAATTTGAAGGATTTTAGGATTTTGGTCAATTTGGGCATAATGGACTAGACTTGGGTCTAGGTTGGGCTAAGTCAAAATTGATGGTTAAAAATGGTCCATAGGAATTTCATGAAGAGTTTTCAACAAGAATTGGGTACCAATTTTTTTGTTAGAGCATTCAATTTGGTGGGATTAGGTCATATTGTCAATTTTGGGCAAAGTTAGAGAGTTTTGGATTTGGGTCAAAATTGAGTGAAATTGAGACTTGAACAAGGTCAATTGAAGGTAAAATTTGATGTTTAAGAATGTTATGAAGAATTTATGGTCCAATTGAGGCAATTTATTAAGCTATGGGTTCAATTTGGTGTGATTAAATCATAGGGCAAAAATTGGGGTTTTGAATTAAATCAAATTTGAGCTCAAAGCATGGACCAATTAGGCTTGGATTTGGTTTTTATTGATTAAATGAAAGATTAATTTGAGTTTATAATTGAACTTGATGGGAATTGGGCTCAAATAGATGGACATTTGAGGTGAATTTGGAGAAATTGGGCCTTTAAAGGCAATTTGGGGGTTTTGGTCAAAATGGTCAAATTGGCCAAATTGGATTCAATTGAATGGTTCAAATTGACTTTTGGGACATTTGAGGTGATTTTGGAGGTTTTGGAAAATTTTGGGGTGCCAAGGATTTTTTTTGTAATTTTGGCGAATTTAGGGGTATTTTGGTAATTTTAAAATTTTTGGGTGGTTTTGAGTAATTTTGGTATTTTCAATTGGTTTAAAATGATTTTGAGCAAATTTAGGTATTTTGGGTGAATTTGAGGATTTTGACCAAATTTAGGGTTTCAATGGCATTTAGGTAATGTCGGTGGATTTAGGGGCAAAAGGCCAAGTTGGACACTTTGGTAGAATTGGGGTGCCAACCACCTTATATGAGCCATGGATGAATGAAATCCCTATTTGGGTCCTCTATGTACTGGTCTTGGCTAAACCCTAGCCTAGGGCTAATGGGTTTAGGGGACCATCTACATGAGTCTCCCAAAAGATCAATGGATCAAAGCCAATAAGTTTTGGTTCAGAGTTTGTGAGTGATTGTGGGTGAAAGTGAGTGTAAGTGAGTGAACTAACTCCAAACCAATACCCAGGGTCAAACTTAAGGTCAAGCAGTTCTATGGGAACTCTCCTTGAGGTCCTCCATACCGATCCCACCTTTTAAGTGCTAGAGGTTAGGACCAATATATGGAACTTCAAGTCGAGCAAGGAAGAGTTTAGAATTTCTAATGGTCAGGGTTCCTTTTCTAGTTTTATAGGAATAGTTAATAGGAAGGTCCTATGGCTAGACCCTAGGATGCTAAAGAGGGAAAACTAAACCTCAACCAAAAGTGAGGTCGCAAATGGTCCCCCAATAGGGGTGGTGTGCTGGGCAAACACACCGCGCGTATTGGTGTTGACCGAAAAGAACAAAAAAACTAATATAGACTCATAAGTCAACAAACATAGAAGGAGTATAAAATTTGAGTGCTAGTTGTTCCGACTGGGGATTTAGCAGGTGCACATCTGATTGAAATCAAGGAGTAGGAACTCTCGTTGGGGATTGGAGAGTGGGCTTGAAATTATCGAGTTTCAAATGTTTTCATAGGATGGGAATCAGTATTTAGGTGCTGACCCCGAGATGGGAATTGAAATTTAGGTATCAATCCCGAAAAGAGAGTAAAAAATTAGGTACTGACCTCGAAGACTGAGAGTAAGATGTCGTGTTCTATTCAAGGCGGTCTTACACCTATCTCGAAGATATGTGTAGAGAATCAGATGTCGTGGTCCCATTCAAGGGGATCATATACCAATCTCAGAAGATATGTGTAGAGAATTGGATATTGTGGTCCCATTCAAGGGGGCTCTTATACCAATCTCAGAAGGTTGAGAATAGGATGCGATGTTCCATTCAGGGGAGTCTTACTCCTATCTTGAAGATATGTGTAGAGAATTGGATGTCGTGGTCCCATTCAAGGGGGTCTCATACCAATATCAAAAGGTTGAGAATAGGATGTGATGTTCCATTCAAGGAAGTCTTACTCCTATCTCAAAGATATGTGTAGAGAATTGGATGTCGTGATCCCATTCAAGGGGGTCTTATACCAATCTCAAAAGGTTGAGAATATGATGTGATGTTCCATTCAAGGGATTTTTACTCCTATCTTCAAGATATGTGTAGAGAATTGGATGTCGTGGTCCCATTAAAGGGGAGTTTTATACCAATCTCAAAAGATTGAGAATAGGATGTGATGTTCCATTTAGGGGAGTCTTACTCCTATCTCAAAGATATGTATAGAGAATTGGATGTCATGGTCCCATTCAAATGTGGGTGTTATACCAATCTCAAAAGGTTGAGAATCGGATGCATTGTTCCATTCATGGGAGCCTTACTCCTATCTCAAAGATATGTGTAGAGAATTGGATGTTGTGGTCCCATTCAAGGGGGGTCTTATAGCAATCTCAAAAGGTTGACAATAGGATGTGACGTTCCATTCAAGGGAGTCTTACTCCTATCTCGAAGATATGTGTAGAGAATTGGATGTCGTGGTCTCATTCAAGGGGGTCTTATACCAATCTCAAAAGGTTGAGTCACATTAGGAAGGAAAGTTCTGTGGCCCAAATCCCACCCATGAAACATTGTAAAGGAGGTTAGTGTCTAAGTATTGGGTTTAAGAACAAAAATGTAGTGCAGGATGTTTGAGTCCATAAATATGTATCATGTGAAGATATGTATTGGTGAGAAAGATTTGTGAAGCATTATGAGATTTTAAGAAGAATGTGAAATTTTGTGGGGATTGTGAGGAGAATTAGTGCAGACGAGGATTGTCACATTGTGCGAGCAAAGAATAGAAGACCTTGAAATCGATAAAATCCACTCAACATATTTATTTTCTTTTCTTGTTGTTTTTATCTTATTTAATTATCAGAATATATTATTAAAAAAAATTCGTTTGTTTCTTTCAAAAGAGAGTATTTTATTTGAATTTTATTATTATCTAGTTTTCATTGTTTTGTTCTTTGTTCAGTGTAGTCCCGAACCAATGTATGGTTCCATGGCTTTTATCCATCACACAAAAGGGTAATTGTGCAAACAGACAAAATTTCTGAAAGATATTTCATTATTATTCTTCAAAAAATGTTACAGATTGAGTGAAGGCCAAAGCCTCAAAAGGTACAACATGCTGATCGCATCAAAGTACATCTAGAAAAATCTCATGCTGAGTACATATCTGAAGCTGAGCATATCCGATACATTTATCATCATATCTGCTGTGTCGAAATGCAGTACAAAAAGGTGTCTCTTGAATGTCTATCTCTAGTGGGATGAGCTCTCGATTGAGCTGACCTATTAAACCACGCTCCAGGACAAGAAATTCCTTTGCATGTGCTTAGAGGTGAAACCCTCTCATAGCTCGTACGGCAGCAGTTCTTCCAACTCCGGGTTTGGCCGGAATTCGTATGACATTTTGTTGCTATCCATTCTTTGAAAGTCACAGACACCCTACGGTATCGTACCCCTAGAATGTAGAGTTTGGCAATGTCTGTTCCATTTTCTTTAAGAACCAGCACTGAACCCACTGGTAGTGGAATCTCCATGGACCCTCTAAACTCTCTAAGGCCAATGATATCAATTTCTTATCCACATAGAATGTTTCTTTTGCTCATGAAAGAGACCGTGCAGAAAGGCCTCACAAAATTATGATGATCTATCTGCGGAGGAATGCGATCGCCCTCGTCGTAGATGTTGATGATGCAGCTGTTAGGAATGCAATCAGGTGGAATTATGCTCCATCAGACCATTCTCTTGATCATACATTTTATCATGGGAGGTAGCAGATCCACCTCATCGTGTCTCAGAATCCCCGGGGGATTCCCATGTTTGTCCTTGATGAAGTTGTAAAAATAGCCACATTGTATGATGATTCTGCCCTTTCCATGCATCCATTTTCATGGCTTAGGATAGGTTCTTTCCATCAAAAGGCCTGCTCAACCTCTATCTCTCTGATCAAAGATGCAGTCAAGAATACTTCTTTCGTCGCTTTCAGAGAAGACTCTAGTTTACAACTTCAAGCCTTCTAGTATTGATGAATCTTCCTTGAACTTCTTCATAGAATTCAAACTCCCTTTTGTTTACTTCACTCATTTTATAGTATTTTGCCGTTATGACAATCAGCGGCTGTCGAGGGTACTCCCTCATTTCAATATCAGTAGGAATCTAAGCTGTTGCTATCTTTATCTCCAGCGGAATATATGGCTCTGCATCTAACAGGATGTGTGGCTCCCACATTGGGTGATCAGTGCTCTGAAATCCATCCTCGGTGGATGCGTACTCCTCCAAAGTACTATAATGCTCTATATAGAGAACGTTGGAATCTGGGCATTCCATAATTGCCCCTGTAGCTGGTGTCTATGTGAGAATCTCGACGTTGCATGTTGGGCAACCCATACAAAGAGCATCTAAAACTCCTGGTGTCTCCGACTCTAGAGCAAACTCAAACTCATCCTTTATGGTAAGCAAGCTGGAAGAGGCCTTGCTCATGGCTGGATTGTATATTTTCCCCTTAGAGATAGAGGTAATCAAGGTCTTTGTCTCCTTCTGGAGACTTCCTTCTTCACATAAGAAAGCTCTATGTTTTCGACGGTTGGTGTATCTGTGCTGAGTTCTCTGCAGCGGTGCGTCTGGTGGTTTTTTATCATTTGTAGCAATCAGGCCCACGGTTGGCACAGTTATCATAGACAGCAGGCGACTAGTCCTCTCCATCAGGTCTTGTTGTACTATCACATTTCCCACCCCCCTTCAGCGAGGAATTATCCCTGGTACCAATCTTTAGCATCGATGGTAGCCTTTCCTTTTCTCGGCGGCTGACCACATCCTTTAGGGTACCCTCATAACCCATGTCAACTTGACTGAAGTCCATGTCGAAGTCTATGGTGCCGCTCTGTTGCGCCCTTTCCTCATTAAGTGCGAGGTTCCAGCCATCTTTAAAAGCAAAAACTAGCCTCTGCCCTGACATTTTCTCTGCAGACGACATAAAAAAATATCAGTGAGCTGAAGTTTGGCGGGAACAACAACAAAATAAAGTGTTTATTATGCAGAATTTTTGTTTATATGGGTGAGAAGATTGTTTATATATATATATATATATATATATTGTTTAATTTGGTAAAATATCAAACTTAAAAGTGGAAAAAAGAAAACTAAAGTGTGTAATTTCAAAAGTCTTCATTTTATTGAAATTAATTTATTACAAAATAAAAATTTTAGACTCGGTCACAGACGTTTGGCCAAATAAATAACCCCAAAACAATAAAAATTTCAAAAAGGCAATTCCAAGCAGCGTCAAGTTGCATAATATGTCTTTAGGTATCGTCCATTAATCAACAACATTGGTCTTTCGCCCTAAAAATCCACCAGCTTGTAGGCTCCTCCCGAGTAGACTTTTTCTACGACAAATGGTCCCTCCTAAGTTGGGTTGAATTTTCCACCTATCTTGTGGCGTACATGAATGGGCCTTTTGAGCACGAGAATGAGATCACTAACTTTGAATGTCCTTGGGCGGACCAATTTGTCATGAGCTTGTATCATCATCGCCTGTTAATGCTCCAAATGCTGTTGTGCTTCTAAGTGTTTTCCTTCGAGACTTTCTAATTCTTAAAGTCTAAGTTTTGCACTTGCTTCTATTGTAAATTGATTGGTGACAGCGACCCTGAGTGATGATGTTTGAACCTCTGGTGGTAGTACGACCTCAGACCCGTACACGAGCATGTAGGGTGTACACAGACTGAGAGTTCTGAACATTGTCTGATATGCCCACAAAGCTTCTAGTAGTCTCTTATGCCAATCTCTTTTGTTTTCATCCAGTGCCTTCTTCAAAATCTGTACCAATGTCTAGTTGAAGGCCTCAGCCAGACCATTTTCTCTAGGATAGTAAATTGTAGAGTATCTTCAGTCTATCCCGTGCCGTTTGACAAAATTATTGATTGTTGTGCTCTTGAAGGCTGTTCCATTATCGAAGATTATTCTTCGCGGAACTCCAAAATGGTAGACAACTTGGCTTTTGAAGAACTGAAGGACGTGTTGTTCCATAACCTCTCCTAATGGCACTGCCTCTGCCTATTTGGAAAAGTAATCTATAGCAGCAAGTATATATCTATGTCCTTTTGAGGATGGAGAGTCTATCAGAACTATTATGTTCGTGCCCCAACACTAGAATGGTTACGAAGAAACTGTTGGGTGTAGCACATTTGGGGGTTGGTGCAAGACCACCCCATGCACTTCGCACTGGTGATATCTTCTAGTTGTATCTATGCAGTCGGACATCATTGCCGGCCAATAATATCCGAGTCTCTTAATCTTCATTTTCATCTTTGGTCCTTACTGGTGATCGCCATACAGTCTGACGTGTACTTCTTTGACAATATTTTGTGCTTCGGCTCTGCTTAGGCATCGCAACCACATCTGGTCGAATAATCTTCTAAAGAGAAAATCACCTACTAGAGGATATGACATAGTCCTTGTGATGTGATGTGTTGCAAACTTATCCTCCGGTAGCTTTCCAGTATGCAAATATTATATTAATGGTTTACACCAATCTTTGTTGTTGTCAGCAACCACAATCATCATGTCTTCTTCTTTTCCAAGCTTATATAGATTATCAAGGTGGATTCGAGACAGAACACGTCTTCCTCGTATCTTGATGTCAATAGATTCTTCTGGGGGACATGCTAATTCTTTTGTAAATTTTGCTAGAGCGTCAGCATGCGCATTATCTCCCCAAGGAATCTGGTAGAAAATCCCATTAGGAATCTGCTCGAGTACCTTCATGGTGTATCAGTGAAATTCTGCTAACCTTGGATTCAAAATCCTGTATTGTCCAATAACTTGTTGGATGACGAGTTGTGAATCGCCATAGACGACAATATCTTTTATGTCCGTCGAAATTGCAAACTCCAACCCAGTAATTAAGGCTTCATATTCTGCTTTGTTGTCGGTACATGGCTCTGTATGGTGGTATGAGAACCTCAACGTACCTTTATTAGGTATGATAAAGATCAAACCAACCCCTGCTTTGCCTGGTATAACTATGCATGATCTTTTATCTTTTCTGGCTGATGAAGCTCTGTCGAAGTACATCTTACAACAATGCACACTGGAGAATTCCATTTGTAATATATGTTCATCTGATAGTTCATCATTATGGGGGGACCCAGTTGGAAGTCGGTGTGCAGCGAGGAAGTCTGCTAAATTTTTTCCCTTGATAGCACTAAGGAAAATAAAAGTTATATCAAATTGCAATAAATCATTGACCATCTGGCTATACGTCCAAAGAATGTGGGTGAGGTCATCAAATATTGTAATGGATTAACTTTCAAAATTAGGGTAATTCTACGAGAAAGCATGTAGTGTCTGAGCTTCTAGGCGATGAAATTCAAAGCTAGACAATGCTTCTCAACAGGTGGATACCTTATCTCTATTGGTATTAGAAGAAGACTCAAGTAGTAAAGTGTGTTTTGTTTACCCTCGTCATTGACTTGGGCTAAAAGGGCTCCAAGGGAGTCATCTAAGGCCGCAGTATAAAGTATAAAAGGTCTCCCAGGGAGAGGGACTGTTAAAACAGGAGGCGTCATTGAATATTAATTAACTTCCTCAAAGGCCAGCTGGCATTTCTCCTCCCAAACGAATTTGGCATCCTTTTTAATTAATTTCGAGAAGGGCTCACACCTACCTGAGAGAATAGAAATAAAGTGACTCAGATATGCAAAGTTTTCTTGGAAGTAAAGTAGTTGTTTCAAAGTTTTGGGTGGAGGCATTTCTAAGATAGTTTTAATCTTATCCGGGTCGATCTCATTTCCCCAATAACGGACAATAAATCATAGAAATTTCCCAGAGGTAACACCGAAAGCGCACTTTAAGGGATTCATCTTGAGGTGATATCGTCGTAACCCTTCGAACACGATCCTCAAATTGCATAAATGGTCTATCTTTCATTTACTTTTGATGACCAAATCATCCACGTAGCATTTCTCTTAGTTGTGAATGAGATCATCAAAAATCTTTATCATGGCTCATTGGTATGTTGCTCCAGCGTTCTCCAACCCAAATGACATCACTATGTAGCAAAAGATCCCAATCGGTGTTTTGAATGCTGTAAGTGTTGTATCTTTGGAAGTTATCTTGGTTTGATTGTATCATGATGACCCGTCCATGAAGGAGAAAATCTCATGTGTCGAAGTGATGTCCACCATAATTTCTGGCATTGGCAACAAAAATTCATCTTTTGGACATGCTTTGTTCAAATCCCTAAAGTAAAAAAAACAAGGATTTGTCCATTTTTCTTCTTAACAGGTACAGTATTAGCTAACCATGTGGGGCATTGCTCTTCTCTTACAAAGTTGGCGTCTATTAATTTCTTCACCTCGGCAATGACTTGCTACTCTATCTCAAAGCGCATTCTTCTTGGAGCTTATTTTACTGGGGTCATATCTTTGTCCACCCCGAGCTTATGAACTGTAACCTTTGATGAGAGTCCCGGCATCTCATCATAACTCCATGTGAAGAAATCTTTGAATTCTATTAATAGTTTAATTAATTCTAAAGATTCTTCGTTACTAAGTAGAGAACTTATAAATGTAAGTTGGGGCTGCTCTGCCGTCCTAAGGTTAATTTTGTTTAATTCATCAACAGTTGATTAGATTTCTTCTTCAAATTCTGGCGGAGCATCTTCTATTATCTGATCAGTAGATTCATCCTCTATATCGAGGCAGTCCTCTTCCAATTCACTAGTAATAACCATGCAAAATTCTAAGTTGTCGACTGGTCCGACTGTCCTAAATCCGAGACCCTCTTTCGAGTCGAGAGTTCGACTTTAATTATTCCACAAATATTCAAAAAGTTGAAGTTTGTCTTTCAGTATTTTTTTTGGCAAATGCCCTTGTTGAATTAACTTTTGTACACAAGGCAAAAAATAACCAAAAGGCAATTCCACTAATTCATTAGGATCCTCATCCAAATTTCCATGATTTTCAGGATTATTAGAAGCAGAAGCATGGTAACACTTGATCGACTTTGAACCAGCGCTGCGGACTTCCTTGACCACTAAACTCTCGACCTTTTGATGGAGAATCAGAGTAAGGGTTATGGCGTTCACTTAGTGGTTTATCCAATCATACATTGTCTCATATTCTATTTTCTCCGTATCTTCTAAGGATATTTCATACTGTGGTTTCTTCTGTTTTGTCATCATGATTTCATCTTCAGAACTTTCTTCATCATCAATGTTGATGGTTTGCCTAGTCCATTCAATAGTTAAAATGGTTCTTGCTCGTCCACGTCCCTAACCTCGACCCCGGGTGCGCGAACTAAAGGAACCTCCATCAACTCGTTGCAAAAGAGTGGTGGAAGATTGTTGAAGTGGAGTTGAATGGCCTTGCCATTGTAATTCTTCTCGATCTTCACTTTTATTCGTCATAACCTCACGAGAGAAGACAGTTTTCTTTAGAGGTGAGTAGTAAGAGGCGTCTTCGTGAATGCCAACTTCATGAACTGAAACAGGTTATAAATCTCCCTTGATGCATTGTTCTTGTCATTCTTTTCAGTAGTTGATGCACTGGTGTAGAGATGACAGAACCATGTTGTGTTCGTGAATCCATGGTGGACCTAGTAGAGCGTTGAAAGAGATCTCGACTGATATGAAATTTAGCGGTTGTTACTAGTTCTCCAGCTTTCATCAGTAATGTAATTGATCCAAGGGCTCTCTCTTCCTTTTGGTTGAGTCCTCGTAGCATCATTTTATTGGTCGTAAGCTCCTGAGCTTCAATTTCCAAGTGGGCTAATGTCCGTAGACTCATCTAGTTGAGAAATGCTCCGAGATCTACTAGAATTCTAGACAATACAAATCTACCGATGTTAACGAAGATATATAGTGGACAATTATGCTTGGCGGTACCGAGCAACAAGACTTCATCTGTAAAGGTTATCCAGACTATTCTTTCAATAAGCAAACTTCATCCGAGGATGTGCTGGCCAACTAGGCTAAGAAAATCTCTGGGGTCATGTAAAGCTGTAACCAGAGACTCTCTCATCTCCTTTGACAGAATTAAACCATCATAGATGCTTAGTTTGGCTGACAACTTCCTAAGATGAGCTAGCACATTGTAGCCCACTTTGTATGATCCTCCAATTTTCTCTTGGTTATGTGTTTCTTCAGCTGGCGTAGGTGGAGGCAGCTATTTTTTAGTTACTATTTGCTTTCCTTTATCTCTCGGAGCTGTTCTCGGTGTAATTTGCTTTACTTTGTAATTTCTTCTTCTTAAGATTTTATTGTCAAATCTTTCGGTGTTTCTTCTTTGTCGGAGAGATCCAAGCTGATAACAATTGGTGCACTGTGGCACTCGAGGATTGATTCCTCACTCTTGGTGCTATCGTAAGTGGTACTGTCGATGTCTTTTTCGGTCTTGTTAACGAGTTCATTGGACTCAAGCACAATTTGAGGATCATTTTAGGAATCGAGATCAAAGCTAGATCGATCACAATCGATTATGTTATCACTAGAAATAGTTAAAACGTAGCTGAAATCATAATCATTATAATCATAAGACCCCGAAGGGGCAAAAAGATAATCATACAAGGTCAAGGGTTCGAAGATTTTCTTCCCCGAATCTGAGAGAACCAATCTAGCAGAGGCAGCCCCTATCCTACCCCCCGTGCTATCAGTCTTTATGGTTGTATTCTTCTTCTTCTTTTTCTTTGAAGATGATGGATCTTTTTGCAAAATTTTAATCTCAGTCTTGGCAGGCCAAAGTCTTTGAACGGAAGCTTGTGCTGATGCATTCTGGATCTGGTTTAGTATCTTCTTGGATGATTTGCTCCAAACTGTACTCCATCCATCTTTTTCAATATACAGGTCAATCAAAGAGATTGGCTCGGCCGAAATCATATTTATAGAAATTTTTTCAGGTTCTTTTAGATATTCTTTCAGGATGTTATAATCACTTCTTTAAGATTTTTCTCGAGCCAATCCTTAAAAATGAAACATTCCTCTATGGTGTGTCCAAGAAATCTGTGATATGGAAAATAATTTGATTGATCATTCTTGTTGACCTCTTCTGGTTTCCTTGGATCTGGTAGTCTGAACTCAGGTTTCTTCATCAGACTTCTAAACATTTTGGGTACAACTTCATCTTTGAAGGAGTACACCACTTTCCTTCATTTTGCAATGGAAATTTTCCTGTTATCTGTTCGGTATGATCCTCCCTGAGATGATTGCTGGCTAGACTGGCCATACTGTTTTGTTTGTTATTGAGTATGTTGCGAAAACGACTGACGAGAATTCTGGTGAAATTTTCTGCAAATATGTTCATTGGTTGTTTTCCTTTATCGACTGTTGCCACTATTCCAGACTTCTTTTCAAATACTTTGTTTTCCTTCGACTTCTCAAACTTCTCATGAGAATCCATATGTTTGATTTCTTCTTGAAGACTGCTAGCCTTGCTGAGTAGCTTCTCGAAGGATTTGATGGTGAGCCCCTTTAAACATGAAGGCTACTAGCCCATGGATGCTCTTGAGTAAGATCTCAATTGTGTGATGTCCGTATAGCTGAGGTTAACATTTCATGCTAAGGTTTCTCCACCTCAAAATGTAGTCCACTAAAGTCTTGTTGGGCTTTTGCTTCTGCATTATGAGGTCTCCAATAGAGACGTGGTGTTGTGCTCTAGTAAATCTTTTCACGAACAACTATTCTAGCTCACCGAATGTCTTGACTGATCCATTGGGTACTAGTTAAAAGCGATCCCTGACAGCCTGCTGACAAACTTTTGGAAGAACAAAGCTTCGTTTCCTCTAGTATTACCGCAACTGGCTCAGAAATGTGCTATATGTTGTTTGGGATTTCTAGTCTCATCAAATATCTTAAAGTTTGGTGACAAAAAACCTTTGGGGTACGGTATGACATCAAACTCCTCTAAGTAAGGTCTACCCTTCAAAATCAATGCACCACCCTTAGATTGGATTAAGGCCTCCCAAACTTGCTCGACCATTTGCATAAATTCCTTTTCTAGCATGGCACTTGATGGAGAATCTTTCTTTTGTTGATCATCCCTATTTGCTGAGGTGACTTCCTCCTTTCATCTTTGAGTGTAAAATTTTTAGATGATTTATTTTTGGAGAAGCTAACTATGGGGGTTGAGATTGTCCCTGAACTCTAGCCATGACGGTCATGGCAGCAACCATTTCTTCCATCCTTTTTCTCCATATAGCTGATTTGCTCATCCCTTAGGAAGATTGCCCTATGCAGCTCATCTACAGTGTTCTCCTCAATGCGAGGTTGAGCATCACACGCAGATGCAGTGGCTCTAGTTTTGATGACATGGACATCCATGAAATCTTCTTTGAGGTAATCATTGAAGGAAAAATCTTCATCATCATGAATGGAAACTCCATGTTCTTGGGCTAACTCACAAATCTCGACCCTGAGCTTTTTGACCTTTTCTTCGATTATTGATTCTTTGATTGTCTTAAGGTCTAGAGGACCCTGCTAGACCTCTTCCACTTGCTCCTCCATCTCGCTAGCAATTGCTGCGACCATGCTGGATACTTCAAACCCTTGCCTTATTCCTTGATTCTACCCTATGGGCTCACTGAACCGTATTGGTACGGCGACCTTGGGTATCCATACCCTTTTATTTGATGGTGGTGTCTTGAGATGGAGTGTCTCACTAGGAACATCAGCATGTCAAAGAGAGGTATGCTCCCCATGGTGCGGACTTGATATGGTACTGAGTAACCTCTTTGCCTTATCCTTTGGATTTTTAAGAACATCCTTATGACTGGTAGTTGGTAGAATTCTCGGACACAGACGTGACTTAACTGGTCGACAGCCCGTGAGTCTAGTGGTAGTAAAATCAGTAACATCAATGGTGGTATCAACTCTGCTCCCCAGGCGGAACCAGATGGGAATGCGAGCAAGTAAGGCTTAAGTTGATTTCTTGGAGCGTCTGGCAGATCTGACGTCCTTTAAAATTTCTTTCTTCATGCCATGGGATACTGCATGTCCCACTCATTTGAGTAACTCACCAACTGAACATCCTTCTTTGGCAGCTAGTTTCTGGAAAATTGAACTGACTTGGGTGAAGGGGGCATGTTTCTTCCTCTCCCCACCATGTCCATGAAGTTTTGGTAAAGTAGCGGCAATCTTTTGGATACTTTCATACCCATTGGTATCTATTAAGGGATGGAACCTACTCCCAACCTACTCCCTTGTAGAAGTGGATAGGTCTCCAATATTCTCGATTCCTTCTAATTAGTAACCTCATCAATAGGATCCTTCTCAGAAATCTGGGCTTCAGTAGCCCTCCGAACCTTGCGGCTGTGATTTCTCCTTTGAGTTCGGGTTAGCAGTGCAGTCCTCAAACTTGATCCGATTTTGAATATTGACGGAAGGATAACCGATTTAACAGTCAGGTCTTCAACAATCATGACTTCTTTTCCCTTAGCAGAAGCGGGGACAACAGGCTTGGCAGGTGCCGTGGTGGCAGTAGTCTTAACCTTCTTGTAAGAAGGGAAGTTTTGAGTGCAGTTCAAGTTAAACTTAGCAGAGGGTTCTTGAACCTCTGGATCGGCGACCTCCATTATGATGAATAGGGCTTTCCTGAGGATAACCTCCAGATCTTCAAATTGGACTCGAAACTTAATGGTGGGAACGACATTACGGGCATCGCGGCTCGTTGGAAGGTTGAAGGAGAAAGTGAGCGTTGGAAAAGCCATTGCAGCAGCTTCAAAAAGAAATCTCTGGGGTTAGCTACTTGGTCAATACCTCGTAATCTTAGTGCGAGCACTAAAAAATTAATAGAGGTCAATATGTAGACCGGGTAAGTCTTTATTTAATTTGTGGAGATTTTAAAGTAAAATTAGTTTGAAAATAGAGAGATTTAATTAATATAATGAAAATTTAAAAGAGCACCGCAACATGACAAAATCTTAATTAATTAGCAAAATAGAAAATCAAACTTGAAAGGGAAAAAGTTAAGTTCAGGACCAACATAACAACGCACAATGCCCAAGTGGAGCTAGTCCACCAACACACCTATTGGGAGTCCGACCCCACACAAAGATTAAAAAGGTCCTTAATGGCCTCCTTAACCTCTCTGTTCAAAGTTGGTTGAACAGACGGTCCTGAAGTTTGAAAGAGTTGACCATACCGACCCAAGACAAAAATCGGTAAGGCATGCCAATGGAAGAAGGGTAATTTAGTCCAAGAGGGCATGGACACATTACCGATGTATCAAGATAATATTTCCTGATTAACATGGAGAGAGAAGTTTATCCCCAATGGAGTCACAAGGAGTTGTCGACACTATTTTTAGTTAAGGAGTTGCCCGTTGGAAGCTGTCAACCGCCGGAATTGAAATATCATCGCCCGCTTCAGAAAGGCATTTTAATTTACATATAAATGTATAAGTTTAGAAAAATATGAAATCAAATTGATCTTATATCATTCACAGTTTAAATGAAAAAGCACTATACCTCAAACCCTGTATCCATCTCAAAAGATAAACACAAGACTTGAGGATAAGACTCGATCAAATCAATAAAGAAATTTATGACATCAGTTTGGTCTGTGAAACTATTTTATTTGCCGACAAGTTCACCTATTTAATACGAAGAATTAAATAAGTTTTATATTAAGCTGGGTTCGGGAAAGCTTCCTATAAGGTAAGACCTTATAGTTAATTACATCTTAGATAACCAAAGTCACCTAAGAAAACTCTCGATAAAAATCAGGATATGTTATCTTCAAAGAGGTCAAAAGAATAGGACTTTTCAACGAAATCAGACAAAGAGGTGTGAAAGGGGAATGGTTCAAATTTGGAACATTTATTATGGAATCTAGAGGAAGAACTAACGGATGTCATAGATCCGAAGGAGAACCTCGGTGACTCCCCACGCTATCCTATTCTTTGGCTTTGGTTTTGAGGAGAAATTATTTAAATATTTTATCTTGCCAATTTTGTTAATTTGGGCTTACACTTTTGTAAAACGATCACACAAATAGTCTAGAAAATGTGAGGATTTAGGTCGTAACGAATAACAATCTCAGAATCTTAAGACGAGTAAGGGCTTACATTGTATAGCAGAGCTATACAAAAGGCCTAAAGAAAAGTTGAGGATTTATCTTGCACTAGGCAGACAACCTCAAAATCCTATTTTGAGTTTGTCTTATATTTTGAATGTTGTGGAGGTGAATTTTATCTGGTTGATTTTATTTTTGGTTCTGGTTTTGCGGCTATCCTAGCAATTTTTGTTTTTATGCAGGGTGACATCGTTGTTTAACATGCAAGTTTTATAAGTATAAGAATATAATGTGGAAAGTACAAGTAAGGACGGTACTGTAACCTGTAAAAGCATACCTAGCAAGTCTTCTCATTTCAGCACCTGAAGGGTTAGTACTTGCAAGGCATGTATACAATGTTGCAAGAAAATTTTGAATTACATGAGTAGATGAAAGTTTAGTTACCAAAACCCAAGCTATGATTTGGTTAGATCTTGGAAGATCCTAGTAGATGATTTTAGAATAGAATATGGCAAGTCTAATCTATCCTTCAGAATGTCCAATAAATTCTAAAATGTTTGAGGCATGTCCCCAGATCACTTTGAAAATTCCTTGAAATATTTCAAGTTCATTTTTGGACTTGTCATATTATTCCATTAATCATGAGAGGTTGAAGTTTGACTACACCTTTGCTAAGTGAAAGTTAAAAATTTAATTATCCCAAGGATATGGTACTCAATTAATCAATTGATGTTTCTTTTAAAGGTTATGTGAGTGGGTGCCCTTAAGGCGTGTTTAGGTAATTCAACTCTGTGGTGCCGGTGATTGAGGTCAGGCTTGTAGTGTTTAAAGATGTTAGTAACCAATCTTATTCTCTTCTAAATCCAATTAATTTAGTTTAAATATCAGGCCTATGCCACTACTTAGCCTTCAACAATCATAATAGGTGAAATGGTGATTATCAAGATTTTGATTTCAAGTGATGTGTATTCTTCTCAAATGGTCAAATCATCCTCAATTTCAGGCTTAAGAAAAGTAAACTATCATCTTTCCAACTTAAGCCCATTACTTAAGAATCATTTGATCTAAGTTGACTTCCGAGTCATGAAAATTAAGAGGGTTATGGTTTTGTTGATGTTGTGCAAGGGTGGTGAGTGGGTTTCTACCTTTTAACCCCATTGTATTCCAATCATCCAAACATGTTTATTAAGATCAAAATTACCCATTTTCTCTTTATTAATCCAAAATTTTGGTTAAGGAACCAAAGTCTAAAACTACTGTTTTGCCCTTAGGGCACTTCACCTCATAACCCTTTAAACACAACTCAAATGAATTTGAGGGTTTAAAGTGTCATATCCATGAGGTAACTATAATGTTTTGAGGAGAACATGTGGACCTCTAAAAATTTTGATTTAATTTAGATAATTATTTAAATTTAGAAGATATGATTTTCAAAAGTTAATTTATTTAATTATCCAAAATAAAATTTATACTTGAGAAAACATTATTAGAGATTCTATGGTCAAAGAAACACTTAGACAAAATATCATGATTTTTTTTAATCAAATTTCTATTATTATTATTTAGTTTTTTAATCAGTTTCAATGATTAAATTGAATAGAAAAGAATATTTTAATAGCAAAAATCATTTTATATTTTTAATATACTTATCTGAGTTCAGAAAACCCACAGAATCCAATCTTATATTTTGGTAATTTTTAATTTATTTATTATAATTATTTTAGTGGGAGAACATGAAAAATTCATTTTTTTAAGCCTTTAAAATTTATTTTTAACTTAGAAAAATTAAGAAAAATGCCCTAGCAAATTCTAAGTGATCAGAGGACATTCCCACTCATTTTGAACCATTTTTTGTATTTTTGAAAATTTTGATTATTTTAATTATTTTTAATTCAAAATTTATTTTAAAAATGAAATATTTTCACGAAAATGGGTTTTTATTTTTATAAGATGCCCCTGATCATAAGGAACTCAGAAAAACAATTTTCATAATTTTTATAAGCATATTTAATTTAATATAATTATTTTTGTACAAAAAAAGCAAGGCTTCCTTAATAATTCATTTTAGTGCTTAAACTAAGTCAAATAATTTTGATATTTTTAGAGAGAATAAACATAATTTTTATGGACAATGGAGAAGTGATTTTGTCAAATTTTAATAAGTGGACAATTTACATAAATTAATATATGATATATGCATTTAATTAAGTATAGAAATGTACAAGATGATTCAAAGCATCAAAATATTTTTCCTAGACTTATCTGACCACAGAAGACCTACTAAATTTATTCCCATAATTTTTAAATGGATATTATGATTTATATAATTAAAATAGCCAAAATAGTCACCACAGCTTGAAAATTAGGGTTAGAAGCATAGAGATGCCCTCTAACCTCAGAAAAATCAAAGGACATGGCCTCTGTCTTGAAGAATAAACCCTCAAAATTTCAACCCATGGTGAGCAATGCTTAGTCATGGAGAATTGAAATACCATAGAGGGTATTTAATTCATTAAAAATCAAAATATAAGAAAATAATTTTTTTTAGTCCACATTATTCTCCTCTGTTCACTGAGCAAAAGTGTATTTTTCTTTTATTTTAATAATTTTTCTACACAAAGGTATAATTTTTTAAATTTATGGGCATTTAAGTACATAAGAAATCCTTATTTTTCTATTTAAGTGACGTAACGCTGCGTGAACCTACGGCGACTCCGAAGCTCCACGCGGCATCTTCTGGATAGGCACAGCCATCCACCTCAGCGCTGACTCGGTTCGCTGTTCGTGTTTCAGTCCTTCGGCTGACGCAATCTCGTCTGTTGGTTGGATACACGCGCGATCAAACCACTCTCTGTTATCATCCCCAAGTGTTTAAACCCAAGAATCGTTCACACTAAAACCTTAAGATCTTCATCTAGACTCAAACAAATAGCATGCGGTTTGTTTCTAAATCATCACCTACTCAAGAAGAACACATCTATGCAGTTCATCAAGTATAAAATCAAGTCGTTACAAATGGAGAATCAAAATACACTCAGGCTAGGGTTAGAGCTCAATACCTTTGTTTGAGAGAGGAAGCCTCAATCAGATGGTTGTGGTAGCTTCAATTGGACCCAACAAAGCTCCGGATGAAGTCTTGTGCCCTCGTGAATTGTCTGGGTATGAATTTGAGCAAGCTCGATTTTGGGTGTTGATCAAAGTCTATGCTAAGGGCTATTTCACAGGGGGCTTTGATAGGGAATCAACTCCTCTCACAGTGAGGATGGTGTGTACACAATTAATTTGAGTTTTGTAGATTGTGGAGAGATGTCTTGGTGGCTCTCAGTTTTGGCTCCTCCGGTGACTAAGGTGGCTGAACATGGCAGGAGAGGTGCTTAGGCGGCTCAAGAATCTCAGAGGAATCTATAACAACCATTAATTTGGGTTGGTGATAGGTTTTGGCAAAAATATATTTGGTTTAAGAAATTTAGGAAACAAATCCCTTGATTTAGGGGACCTTTTGTCCATGACCCATCTAGGGTCGGTTAAGTATGATTTAGCATGGTCCAAGGGAGAGTTTAGTCGTTGTGAAATCATCAATTTAGTAGCCTTAGGATGGCTAAGTTAATTTTGGTACATGGGTCCAATTTGGGGTCCAAATGGCCAAAGGTTGGGTTTGGGTTAGGCTAGCCATGACTATGAGCCCAATTGATTGACCAACGTTGTGTAGATGATTGTTATGAAGATTTTTGGTGAAACATTGAAGTGATTTTGAGTTCAATTGGAAGCTCAATTTGACAGATTTTGGGATTGTGGTAAATTTGGGCATAATGGACTAGGCTTGGATCTAGGTTGGGCTAAGTCCAAATTGACAGTTGAAAATGGTCCATAGGAATGTCATGAAGAGTTTTCAACATGAATTGGGTGCCAATTTAGGTGTTAGTGCATTCAATTTGATGGGATTAGGTCATATGACCAATTTGGGGAAAATTTAGGGATTTCTGGATTTGGGTCAAAATTAAGTGAAATTGAGGCTTGAAAAAGGCCAATTGAAAGTCAAATTTGATGTTTAAAAATTTTAAGAAGAATTTAGGGTCCAAATTGAGGCAATTAAGTAGGCTATGGGGTTCAATTTGGTGGGATTAAGTCATAGGACCAAAATTGGGGGTTTTGAGTTAGATCAAAATTGAGCTCAAAGTATGGGCCAATTAGGCTTGGATTTGGTTTATATTGATCAAATGAAATATTAATTTTATTTTATAATTGAAATTGAGAGGAATTGGGCTCAAATAGATGGACATTTGAGGTGAATTTGGGGAAATATCGCCTTTAAAGGCGATTTGGGGGTCTTGGTCAAATTGAGCAAATTGGGTTCAGCTGAAGAATTAAAATTTACTTTGGGGATATTTGAGATAATTTTGAAGGTTTTGGAAAAGTTTTGGGTGCCAAGGGTATTTTTGTAATTTTGGCAAATTTAGGGGTAATTTCGTAATTTTAAAATTTTTGGGTGATTTTGGGTAATTTGGGTACTTTCAAATGGTTTAAAATGATTTTTGAACAAATTTGGGTATTTTGGGTGAATATGAGGATTTTGACCAAATTTAAGGTTCCAAGTGCATTTAGGTAATTTCGGTGGATTTAGGGGCAAAAGGCCAAGTTGGACACTTCGGTAGAATTGGGGTGCCAACCACCTTATATGTGCCATGGACCAATGAAATCCCTATTTGGGTCTTCTATGTACTAGCCTTAGCTAAACAATAGCCTAGGGCTAGTGGGTTTAGGGGACCATCTACATGAGTCTCCCAAAAGATCAAGGGATCAAAGTCAACAATTTTGGGTTCAGGGTTTGTGAGTGATTATGGGTGAAAGTGAGTGTAAGTGAGTGAACTAACTCTAGACCAACACCCAGGGTCAACTCTAAGGTCAAGCAATCCTATGGGAACTCTCCTTGAAATCCTCCATATTGATCCCACCTGCTAAGTGCTAGAGGTTAGGACCAATATGCAGAACTTCAAGTTGAGCAAGGAGGAGTTTAGAATTTCTAATGGTGAGAGTTCCTTTTCTACTTTTCTAGGAATTGTCAATAGGAAAGTCCTATGGCTATACCCTAGGCTACTAAAAAAAGAAAAGTAAACCTCAACCAAAAGTGAGGTCAACAAGTAGGTTTTTGAATACTACAATGAAGTTCATCTACCGTAGGGCTGGCGTAATCTCGTAAAGGTCTAAACTCTTGATGAATTTCAACATTTTGATTATTTTGGCTTGCCATTTCTATAACTTTTTTAGATCAATTAGAATTTTTAATTTTTTTTAAATTTTTTTGATTTTTCTGATTTTTCTGATTTTTTAGGCAGTTCTTTCTAATTCAGAATCGTAGGGCACTAGTCCTTTAGAACCTGAACTACGCATACACTAAACTAAAATAAAAATAAAATAGCACACAAAATAAAATAAACTAATTGTTAAAGTTTAAATAAGATTTTCTAAAAACAGAATTTTACTTTTAAATCAATTAATATCCCCAGCAACAACGCCAAAAACTTTATCCCGAAACTACTTATATGCAACAGTCTAACAATGTCTCTGATTATATTTTCACTTATATTTTCTTACTTTACAGCAGAGTCAAAAAATTGATCCTGAATAAAATAAGAATTTAACTTTTCAATTTATATATATATTGGGATNGGACTTAATGATCAATACCTGAATATCAAACCCACGGAGAAATTATGCAATATGCTCTATTGAACAACAAACTTTCTATTTTAAAAAGACAGTTACTTAAACTAGAGATGTATTCACAGTAATTAAAATTCAATTCTTTTTGGTATTTTTGATATTTTGACAAATAGTAACTATTTAAAAAGAGAACTTGAGTTTATGTAAAAGAAAAACACTGAATTTGAAATGATCTTTCTCCTTATCACGAATCAGTAATAGGCATAGGAATTCTTTTGTAGAAGTATGCAAATTGTGTTGTGCCAAATAGGAACAATTATATTCTTTACCCTTACTAGAGATGCTATAAAGAACATTGATTAATTTAAAGTTTGAATAGTTTTGAGGACCGACTAGGCAGGGAAGATACTAGCTCTCACTCTAGAGTTCCCTCGATTCCCTCCACCTGGGCTAGCAGGGAAGATACTAGCTCTCACTCTAGAGTTCCCTTGATTCCCTCCACCTGGGGGCTAACAGGCTAGATAGGGAAGATACTAGCTCTCACTCTAGAGTTCCCTCGATTCCCTCCACCTGAGGGCTAACATCCGGTGAAGATACTAGCTCTCACTCTAGAGTTCCCTCGATTCCCTCCACCTGGGGGCTAACATCTCATATCAGACCCCCAAACATTAAACTAAGTTGGGGGCTTTAACATGTCACTTCAAAGTCCTCTAACTCTACTCCCTTCAATGATTATTTCCTTATTTATTTGCACTAAATCATATGAATTACATTCTCATTTATACAACCTCATGTGATTCTTTTTATTTCCAAATTTATTTGCACTAAATCATATGAATTACATTCTCATTCATACAACCTCATGTGATTCTTTCTACCTATTTGCACTCAATCATATGAACTACATTCTCATTCATACAACCTCATGTGATTCTTTCCAAATGCACTCAATCATATGAACTACATTCTTATTCATACAACCTCATGTGATTCTTTCCAATTGCTGAATAATACCAGGCTGGTTCTAACATGTTTTCACAACAAATTTTAACATCTGGATAGACCAAATCGAGAAGTAAATCAAGTTCATGGATTTGAATCATCACAACTTCTTCCAACATTAAAGATTAATACTCTCCACAACTTCCATCCAACACTTAATTACTTATCATTTTAAAAAGAAAGATAAAGAAAACTACTCAGAATCTATGGAGAAAATACCTATCATTTTAAGAAGAAAGATAAAGAAAACTACTCAGAATCCATGGAGAAAATAAAACCACTTATCAATTTCAAGAAGAAAGATAAAGAAAACTACTCAGAATCCATGGAGAAAAAAAAAACACACTTTAGTTTAAAAGTAGTGAAAGATAAAAAAAACTACTTAGAATCCATGGAGAAAACAAAACCAAACTTTAGTTTAAAAATAGAAATCATTGTCAAACCAATAAGAAGTCTTAATTAAAACTAGGAGTATTTCAAAACAGAAGATAAAAACTTATCCCAAATCTTCCACCAAACTCTTGAAGTTCCTTTGAATCTCTTCTCTTTTACAACAATCTTAACTCTCAAAATAAAACTAAAAACAAAAAAGGGTAAAGTAAATTTTTTGTGGTGCTTGAATCTCTCCACAAGATTCTCCACGATCTTCTCAAGACTTAGCACTCTCTCCCACTTCAAGCACCCATCTCAAATGTCTCAACTTCCTTCTTTTTAAAATCTCAAAAAGGTAATTTGGAAATTCTTCAAAATGTGTCCAAATTCAATGTATTCTAAAATGGATGCCTCCTTTTGCAAGTCTTTTAATAATATTTTCATTCCTAGTGGTCATAACCACCCTCTTTAGCCAATAGGTGCCTCAAATTCCTATTCAAAATTTGGCCAAATGAAGAAAATGCTAAATAACTACCTTTGGCGCTTAAGTGCGGGGCATCTGGTGCTTAGGCACGGCCTTCTCTGTTTAACCGACACATAAGCACCAGATCTGGCGCTTAGGCGCCAAAAAACTTTAGCACAAATTTCACCTCTTTGCTCCAAATTTCATCTTTTTTCACTCCTTTTTAGCATTTTTCACCTTTTTACTTGTACCTAAAAGAAGAACACACAAATACCTTCCATTAAAGCGCAATATCTCAAAAATAAGTATAAAAATGCGTCTAAAAACACTATATTTTAGGAGTGTCATGGATCACCTTGTTTTAGTCCTCGATTGGCATTGAAGAACCCATGAGCCCTGCCATTAAGAAGAATAGAGATACCATTTCCTTTTAGCCATCTATATATGAGATCACAGAAAGGAGGTAAAAAACCCCCTGCACTTATAATGTTCAATATGAACTCCCAATTAATAGTATTATATGCTTTCTTGACATTAAGCTTAAAAATTAAATTCCCACCTCTATAAAGTCTATCAAGGTCTGTTAGCAGCTCTTGAGCCAATAAAATTTTATCACAGATGCTTCTCCCCGTAATGAAACTAGCTTGGTTAGGCGTGATTAACTTAGTTAGGTGGGGCTTCAGTCCATTCACCAAAATCTTATTGATAATTTTGTTGAAAGCAATTGTTAGGGAAATAGATCTAAAGTGTTGCCAATGAGAGTTTTCAGTTGATTTGGGAATCAAAATAATGTTAGAAGCAGTAAAATAGTTAGGGAGAACATTCCCTCTAAAGAAAGATTGACTAGCTTATCGGCAGTATTTTGGTTGGAGGAGATGTCAGTGAGAAGTTGTCGGTCACCGAAATTGAAATCCAGTCGCCCGTTTCGGAAGAAAATTTTAATTTACATATATATATATATATTTAGAAAAANGACTTGAGGGTGAGGCTCTCTCAAATATATTTAGAAATGTATGATGTCCGTTTTGTTTGAGAAACCATTTTATTTGCCGACAATTTCTCACATTTAATATGAAGAATTAAAAAGGGTTTATATTAAGCTAGGTTCGGACAAGCTTCCTATAAGGGCAAGCCTCTATAGTTAATTACATCCTAAATGACCGAAGTCGTCTAAGAAAACTCTAGATAAAAATCAAGAAATATTATCTTCAAGGATATAAAAAGGATAGGAATTTTCAACGAGATCAGATGAAGAGGTGTGAAATGAGAATGATTCAAATTTAGAACATTTATTGTAGAGTCCAAAGGAGGAAGAACTAGGGGATGTCATAGATACAGAGGAAAAACCTTGGTGACTTCCCAGTCTATCCTATGATTTGGCTTCAGTTTTGAGGAGAAATTTATTTAGGTGTTTCATCCTAAAAAAATTATTTGTTAGGGCTTATATTTGTATGAAACGATCACACAAATAGCCTGGAAGATGTGAGAATTTAGATTGTGACAGACGACAACCTTGAAATTCTAAGGCGAGTTAGGGCTTAGACTGCACAACATGATTGTGCAAAGGCCTAGAGATAAGGTGAGGATTTATGTTACATAAGCAAAAATCCTCAAAGTTCATGGATTGGTTGTTTAATTCTAAGGAAAGAAATGTTTAGCTAGGGAAGACTGGTTTTGCTATTGAAAATGGTTCTGTTTCCCACTATGCTAGCTCCAAGCTCATTGCCGTGACAAGTTTGAGTTTTCTAGGGTGTCAAGTTAAGATGTCAAATCAGGTGGCCCTATGGTTGTAGTTCTTTAATATTTATGGGGATGTTAAAGTTGAATAGAGTGACACCGGTTAGGATCTTACGGTTCCCTCGTTTTGGCACTACTATTCTCTATTGGATTCACTAAGTCCAAATGAATTTACTAAACTCAACTTAATGAGTTTCATAATTTGATTTAGACCATAGAAAGCCTTGTTAGCAACTGTAGGTTACCTCACTTGAGGGATTCCCGATCATCCGATAGAGACTTCTTAATTTAGTTGTAGTTATAGTTTTTGTGATGTTTGTGATTAAATTTTGAGTTGTTTTATATTTTGAATGTTGTGGAGGTGACTTATATCTTGGTTGATTTTAATTTTGGTTTTGTGGTTATCCTAACAGTTTTCGTTTTCATGCAGGGTGACATTGTTATTTAGCATGCAAGTTTTGTAATCATAAAAAGTATAGTATGAAAGTACAAGAAAGACGACGCTATAAACTATGAAAAGCGTACCTGCCGAGTCTTCCCGTTCCACCACCTGAAACTCAAAATGCATATGAGAGCATTTTACATAAAGCAAAAAAGTAAGGTTTTAGTGATCTAGCCAACTCTAGGTCATATCTTGGTGGGTCTCTATTAATTTGATTAAGGATGATTTTTGTTAAGCAAAACATATTAAGTTTAGTAGACCTCCGAGGTATTTAACAGATCTTGAGAAAGAAGCAGGTCCATGCTTCCCTCTCACTACTTGGTGAAAAGTCTCAGCTCTTCTTAAACTTATTATATTGCTTAATAACCCAACGTGTAAATATCTTTAATGCTCAATGAAAACTGATGTTTCAATTATCTCTGAGAGTAGGTTAATTATCACTTATAGTTTAATTTGAGACTTATGTGGGTGAAGACCTCTAGAGGGGCAAGTTAATGTTGCTAGGACACTAGACAAATTTTTTAATTTGGGCTTATAGTGTTTTTAAAGATGTTCAAATTTTAATTATGTTCACTTTTCTAATCCTCATTTATCCTAATCCTCATTTATCCAAATTTGATTTAACTTAAGTCACTACTAAGCCCTTAAGGTTCTAGTGAATGTCTTAATCATTTTGAAATATACCAAATTTTAAATAAAAATAATTCATCATCAAGACATTTAAATGTCACTTGAACACCAGATAGGGGTATTAAATTAGTGAGTTATTAACACCCAAAATTATACCCCTAAGTCTAAGATCATGTAATTTGGTAGACTCCCAAATTTTAATCGTCTAGGAAATTTCAAACTTATCCTTTAATTAAGAAAAGTGAGATTGGTTTCTACCAATTAGTCCCTTATGTTTTAGTCATCCAAATATGTTGATTAAGATCAAAGGTTACCCATTTCCCTTTCTTGACTTAAACCTAAATGCTAATTAAGGCTAAATTTCCAAAATTAGATCTTTGCTCCTAAGTTTCTAATGCTTCATAATTCATCAAATTTAATTCAAATAACTTTTGAATTTGTATCCCACCTCACTCATGGGACAATTAAGACATCAGAGGAGAAAATGAGATTTTTTAAATTTTAATTTAATTTATATATTTATTTATATGCAAAAATAGGATTTTTCAAAGAAAATTCCATAACTTTACCAAGAAAAAGCCTAATCACTTGAAATTTTTATTGGAGGTAGACTTAGACCTGAAAAACACTAGAGCCAAATTTCATGATTTATTGAGTTATATTTGAATTTTAAGAATTATTTTAAGTTCTAGGCCATTTATTAATTATAAGTTATTTTAAATATGTAAAGTTAAGTTTCACATTTTAGTTAAATATATCTTAGGTTTATGAATCCAGAGAAACAAATTTCACATTTTTTTTATTTTTCTTTGAATTGTTAGAATTATTTTAGTGAAAATCCATTTTTAGCCTTTAAAAATTATTTTAAGCTTCAAAATTCAATATCTTCACTTAGAAAATCAGAAAAAATATTCCAATTGTTCATAAATGCTTAGAAAACAATTTAGAACATTTCCCTAAATTTTATTATTTTTGTGATTTTTATCATTTTTAAATTATTTAAATATTAAAGAAAGGCTTAAAATGGAATTTTTATTTTGATTACAAATTTATTTTTAGAAAATTCATCTTATCACAAAGAACTCCAAAAAATAATTTTTATAATTTTTAAGGTATATTTTGATTGCTTAAAAATCATTTTAGTGTTAAAAATGACATTTAACTTAGAAAATCAATTTGAGTTTTCAAATGAACTCAAATATTTTGAAATTTTTATGGGGAGTACTCTGAACTTCAAATTACAGTGGAGATTAAAAAACAAGTCATTTAGATGTTTATGTTTTCCAAAATTTATTTTCTTTGTGTTTTAGGGTTTGTGAAAATTAAGTGCGTTTTTAATGAATGAAACATTTTTTAAAGGGTTCTCTGGTCATGGTAAACCTTCCAAACTTTTTTGGAAATTTCTAAGAAATATGCTAATTATTATGATTAATTTATGCAAATAATAGACATAAACTTAAAAAATATGGATCTTTGTCTAGAGATCTTCTCTGACTTTGGAAAAATCAGATAATGTTCCCTAAGACAGAGGCAACAACATGTCAAAAGTTTAAGCCATGGTGAAATGTCTACATGCATGGAGAATCAAAAGACTCAAAATAGTATTTAATTAATTAAAAATAAATAATGCATCAAATGAACTTCAAACCATTTCCACATTATTCACCTCTATTCACTGAGCAAGAGCATATTTTTATTTTATTTTGTTATTTTTCTACACTAAGATATGAATTTTTGAAGTTAGGGCTATTTATTTAAATCATAAAACCCCTATTTTTCTATTTAAAAGCGCAACACCACCTCATCCTAGGCATCTCAAAAGCTCCACGTGTTATCTTTTGGTTCGGCACCGCTATCCGACTTGGGAGCCACGCGTCCCGCGGTTCGCGCACCTAGAGTACATCCGGCCAGATCTCGTCTGTTGATAAGAAAAACGCACGATCGGATGGCTCCCCATCATCATCCACAAATAGGCTAACCCATGACCGTTAGCACTAAACCCTAAGATCTTACCCATTTCTCCACCAAATGACCTTGTGTTTGATCCTATGGACTTGTTTAAGTATGACGAACATATTTATACGATAAACATGCCATGAAACTAACCATAATCAAATGGAAAATCAAAATAGGCTTGGGAAGAGGAGAAGTTAAATACCTTTGCTCTGAGAAGGGAAGCTTCAATCATAGGTGCTCGACACGTTTGTGGAGGTCCAAGGAGGCTAGGGATTGAGCCCCTTACTGTAGTGAAAGGTCTAGGCATGAATTCGGCCAAGCTCGATTTCAGGTGTTGGTCTAGAGCTATGCTAGGGGCTCTGTATGAGGGGGGTTTGATAGGGCTTTGTCTTCTTTCACTGTGGTAAAGGTGTGGGTGAGCTTAATTGGAATTTGGTGGACTGTGGAGCTATGGGGAGTTCTGTCCTAGTTTTTGACAGAAGTTTTAGCTCCAAATTGAGCTTCCATAGTGGGGATCAGTGGGGGATGATGGTTGGTTTGAGCTGAGGAGGACTCAAAGAGGCTGTGGGATCAATTTGGATGTCTCTCTTTGAGAAAATTTCAGCACCTCTCTCATTGGCCTTGGAGGTGAGCTTTATAAAAATGGCCAATGGTGGCTCTGTGGGTCAATTGAAGGGTGCAAAGTGCTGCCTATGTGGAGGGCAGGGAGGCTCTAAACTTAAAATTAGATAAGGTGGCCTCAAGGTTTGAATTGGGTTTGATTCCATGGGGGTGGCTCTCGGTTTGGCCATTTTCTGTTGACTAGGCCGGTCGGGAAGGATAGGGGAGCTGGCCAAGGGGTCAGGTGAGCCAGGGGGAGGCTCAATTATCACTTACTTCCATGGGTTAGTCATAGTGGTGAGAATATTTGGCTTAAGACAAAAAAATGGGAATGAATCCATTAATTTGGGGATCTAATGGTCCATAGCTTGGTTTGGTGGGTTTAGTGTTGTTTAGCCTGGTCCAAAGGAAGGGCTTAGTGGCTGTGGTGATCTTTGGTTGGCCAATTTGACATGGCTAGGTTAATTTTTGGTGAAGGGGGTCCATTTAGGTCAATTTGGCCAAAGCATGGGTTTGGGCTAAGATATCCATGACCTTTAGCCCAATTAATTGATCAACATTGTGTAGATGATTGTCATGAATATTTTTGGTGAATACTTGAAATGATTTTGAGTTCAATTGGGGGCCCAACTTGAAGAATTTTGGGATTTTGGTCAATTTGGGCATGTTGGGCTAGGCTTGGGTCTAGATTGGGCTAGGCTTGGGCTAAGTCCAAATTGATTATTGATAATGGTCAATAGGAATGTGATGAAGAGTTTTAAACATGAATAGGGTGCTAATTTTTGGGTTAAGGCAATCAATTTGGTGGAATTTTGAGGTATGGCCAATTTAGGGCAAATTTGGAGATTTTTGGATTTGGGTTGAAATTAAATGAAATTGAGGGTTCACCAAGGCCAATTGAAGGTTAAATTTGATTTTTAGGAGTGTTATGAAGAGTTTAGGATGTAAATTGAGACCAATGGAGTAGGCCATGGGGTTCAATTTGGTGGAACCAAGTCATAGGGCCAAAATTGGGGGTTTGACTTGAATCAAAATTAGGCTCAAAGAATGGTCCAATTGAGCTTGAATTTGGTTTACATTGGTTATATGAAAAGTGAATTTGAGTTTAGAATTGAAATTGGGGGAGATTGGGCCCAAATTGATGGACATTTGAGGTAAATTTGGGGAAAATTGGGCTTTTAGAGGCAACTTGGGGGTTTTGGTCAAAATGGTCAAATTGGGTTATGTGGTAGTTAAGAAAAATGAAATTGGGAATATTTGGAAGGTTTTGGGAATTTTTTGGATTTTTTTGGAATTTTTGGAATTTTGGGCTAAGGAGGGGCATTTTGATAATTTGGCAATTTTTTGGTGATTTTGGGTAATTTGGATATTTTCAAAACGTTTAAAATGATTTTTTAACAATTTTGGTTAAATTTAGGAATTTATGTCAAATTTAGGGTTTCAAGAGTACCTAGGTAATTTGGGGAATTTTGGGGCAAAAGGCCAAGTTGAGTATTTTTGGTAGAATTGGGGTGCCAACCACCATAAATGAGCTATGGACCAATGGGAACCCCATTTGGGTCCTCTATGTACTGTTCTTAGCTAAACCCTAGCCTAGGGCCAGTGGGTTTAGGTGACCATCTACATGAGTCTCCCAAAGGATTAATGGATCAAATTCAAGAAATTTTGGGTTTGCATTTGTGAGTGATTGTGACTGAGGTGAGTACCTTAGCTATAGACCAACACCCAGAGTCAACCCTAAGGGCAAGCAGTCTTATGGGAACTCTCCTTGGGCTCCCCCATAATGACCCCACCTACTAAGTGCTAGAGGTTAGGATCGATATGTAGAGCTTCAAGTTGAGGAGTTTAGAATTTCTAATGGTGATGGTTCATTTTCTAATTTTCTAAGAATAGTCAACAGGAAAGACCTAT
Source organism: Phalaenopsis hybrid cultivar (assembly GCA_002079205.1). NCBI lineage: Eukaryota > Viridiplantae > Streptophyta > Magnoliopsida > Asparagales > Orchidaceae > Phalaenopsis > Phalaenopsis hybrid cultivar. The sequence goes on from JXCR01129141.1 coordinate 151,315, forward strand.
GGCTACTAAAAAGGAAAACTAGACCTCAACCAAAATTGAGGTCAACATAGCTTTAACCACATCTATTTTAATAATAGGCCGACACTTCTTGTAATAATTAGATGAATAACCATCAGGCCCAGAGGTGCTGCAGGGGTCAATACTGTGGAGGGCATCCCAAATTACCTTTTTCAGTGAGAACATCATCTAACTGCAATGAGTTGGCATAATCAACTTCATCCTAAAATAATGAGGAATCAATTTGGGAGGTTGGAGTGGTAGGAGAATCAAAGATTCCCTAAAAATATTGCACAACATCATTAGAAATGGAAGTATCATTATGAAGCCTGATTTCTTGAGAGTTCAAAATGTTATGAATAACATTACACTTCCTTCCAGCTCCTACTCAACCCGATCCACCAATCTATAAGCATCACCAAGGATGTCCCAATTTGAGTGCTTGACGACCTTGCTGAGTTTCTCCTATAAGAACTGTAGTTTAATAAGAGGATTAGAATGGGAAACTTCTTTCCAATTAGTTTTTATAGTGGGGAAGAAATCAGGATGGGCATACAACACATTCAAATAACTAAAAGGTTTAGAGCCAGTGTAGGGGGAAGCTGAATTGGAGATTAGTAGGGGTCTGTGATCTGAACCAGCAAAATAGAGGTGGGCAACTAAGGTATGCAGGTAGCGCTGATACGATTCATCATTAGCAAGGAATCTATCCAATCTTTCCCAAGTGTTTTCTCTCCTCCGAGTAAACTAAGAGGCCTGAAAGCCAAAGTCAAAAAGTCCAGCCAGCCTAATATTATGACTGAACTTAGTCATAAGGAGAAGGCAAGGAGATCTGCCTCCCTTCTTTTCGATTGGGGATGAGATGTAGTTGAAATTACCTCCAATTAACCAACTAGAGGTCATAGTGGAACCAATTAAGTGTAGCTGAGACCAGAGTTCAACCCTATCAGACTTGGTACAGTCAGCATACATAAAGGTAATGAAACCTGTGTTTCCAGACAGATCAAATGAGAGGTTAAGAAACTAAGGGTGATTAATAAGAATGACACATCTAATTTCCTTTCCACAGAAGAAACAAACATTATTACTACGATTAACCCAAAGATCAAAATCAGGGAAAGATCTATCAACTTTTTTTAAATTTTTGTGAACCAAAGGTTCAAGTATAGCCATGCTCCAAAATTTATGCTTTCTACTGAGATGTTGCAGTCTTTTTTAAGGAAAGGGGATGGTCAATCCCCCTAATAATCTAACAAATGAGATTAATCATGATGAGAATATTTAGACTTACCCTTAGTAAGTCTAGCTAAAAGATTCCTTATAGAGGAGTAAGAACTATCAGCCTAAATGATGAGAGTGTCATCCAAAATGGGCTTCCCCTCATTATGCCTTTCTTCTTTCTCCTAGCCTTCAGGACCTGCCAATCAGCCTCGAGTTCTTGTTGCATCTTTGCCAAGGGAACACTGGTAGAGTCAATTGGTGTAGAGAAACAACTCACAATAGCTAAGCCATCATTTTGATGGAACCCTTTTTCTTCCTTCTAGACCTGTGAATTTGTCATTCCTCCCCAAGGTCAACATTCATTAACCTCCCCAGATTATCCTCACCCTCAACATTAGGAGATTCCAATCTGGGTGGTTCAGTGATAACAATGGCCCGGGGGGGTATTTTTATCAATATGGATGGTCAAGAATTGATTTTAGGGGTGTTTGAAATGATTTTGGAGGATTTAGAATTTTTTGTTCCACTAGGGGCATTTTGGTAATTTTGATAAATTTTGAGGGTATTTTGGTAAATATAAAAATTTTGGAGTGTTTTGACTAATTTGGATGGTATGGAATGGTTAGAAATGATTTTTGAACAAAATCGAGGGACTTGGGTCAACATTGAATTTTTAGGGTGATATGGACAATTTGGTAATTTTGGGAAAGTTTAGGGCTAAAAAGCCAAAATTAGGTAATTGGGTGAGGTTAAGGTTTGATGCAAATGCTGATCATAGAATTACCCTTGTGGTATCATAAGAATAAATAAGCCCCATTTTGCATCTATCATGTGTTGGTCCAATCCACCCTAGCCAAGGACTAAGGGTTTGGGGGACCACCCATATGGGTCTACAAAGAGGCAAGAGAACTAAACTAGACATTTGTAGGTTAGGGTTCAAGGTTGCATGTGGAAGTGTAAAGTGCAAGTATCTGTGTATTGAACCAAGCCACATCACCAAGGGTCAACCCTAATGTCAGACAGTCCTATAGGGAATCTCTCTTGAGCTCCTCCATATTTGCTCTACCTACTAAGTGCTAGATGTTAGAACCAACATGTGGAACTTCAAGATGAGCAAAGAGAGTTTAGATATAAATTGGTGAGGGTACTATCATTAGTCCTCTAGGAATAATAATCAGGAAAGTCCTATGGTAATACCTTAGGCTCCTAAGGAAGAAAGACTAGACCTCAACAAAAAGTGAGGTCAACACCAGTACTCATGATAATTATGCTATTTCAATGACTGCATCTCAACTTGTTGCATTATCTAGGAAAATAGATAAAATTGGACTGAATTTTTCTCCAACACCTCATATGATTAAATAAAATTCATTAGGACAAATGATTGATTCTCAAATTTCAATATAAACTAGAATTGCTATTAATAGACCTAATGACCCATATTCTAATTATACAACCCAGATGGAAAACCAGCTTAAATTTAATCAGAATAACAATTCTAGTGGTGTAAGTCAAAAATGGGGGAACAATCAAATAAACTCATTAGAAAACGGAACAACCAAGGTAATTCTAACTATAGACCTACTTATCCTCCTTGATTTAATAATAACCAACAAGTTAAGGAGAAGAAATTTTCTATAGAAGAAGTGGGGTTATAAATGGATAATTAATTACAAATTCAAAGTGCCGCTATTTAAAATATTGAGAATCAACTGGGAAAAAATGCTAACGCACTTAGCAATAGGCCTTAGGGAACACTTCCTAGTAATGTTGAGATCAATCCTAAACAAAAAACAAAGAATGAGAACAACTTAAAGCTACCCAACTAAGGAGTGGAAAGGAATTAAATATTGGAGTTCAAAGAAAGATTGAAGTTGAGAGAGAAGATAAAGAAATTGGAAAAACTAAGGAAACTATTCCTAAGGAAGTAGAACAACTTGTCTCTCCAACTAAGACTAATTTAGAAAGATCGCCACCTCCTTTACCTCAAAGACTTAAACAGTAAAAGTTGGATCAACAATTTTCAAGATTTCTCAAGATATTTAAGAAGCTTACATTTTGCAGAATCTTTAGAAAAGATGTCAGGTTATGCCAAATTTATGAAAAAAATTCTAAATAAAAAAAATAAGTTTGAATATTATGAGACTGTTGCACTTAGTGAAGAATGTAGTGCAATAATTCAGAAGAATCTTCCTAAAAAATTTAAAGATCTTGGCAGTTTCACCATCCCTTGGGCAATTGGAGAAAAATTTTAATGAAAATTTTTATGTGACCAAGGAGAGAGCATTAATCTCATGTCATTATCTATATTTACAAGGTTAGGTTTAGGAGAGATATCTCTCACTACTGTAACCCTACAATTAGCTAATCAATCTATTAATTATCGTAAGGGGGTTATACAACATGTGTTGGTTAAAGTGGATAAATATATCGTCCCTGATTTCTTTGTATTAGATATGAAAGAAGATAAAGAATCCTATCATTCATGGGAGATCTATCGTTGCTACTAGACGTGCTATAATAGATGTGTAAAATAACCATGAGAGTTAATGACCAAGAAGTTATATTTAATGTGCTTAAATCAATAAGGTATCCTAATAAAGGAAAAGATGGTAAATGTTACAGCATGGAAATTATTGATTATATGATTGATAAGCATTACCAAGAAATATGTGAAGTCATATCAAATCAAAAAGATGAAGTAATATCAAATCAAAAAGGACTAGACAGTGAAATTGAAAATGATTTTGAGGATAGATCAAATGGGATAACTACTGAGGATTCAAATTATGTTCAAGAAAACTTTAAAATTTTATATACTAGTGAGAATAGTAAATCTCTAATTCCTTCTACTGTAAAAACCTCCTAAACTTGAGATGAAAGTTCTCCCTATTCATTTAAAGTATGCATTTTTGGGAAACTCATCTACATTACCAGTTATTATATCCTCAAATTTGACTACGGAACAAGAAGAAAAATTATTGGAGACATTGAAGAATCATAAGAAATCCTTTGGATGGGCATTAGCTAATATTAAAGGAATAAGCCTTTTATATGTATGCACAAAATTTTAATGGAAGATAATCATAAGCCTAGGACTAATCCTCAAAAGAGATTGAACCCTATAATGAAGAAAGTTGTTAAGAAAGATATTTCATACTGGTTTGATGTAGGAATTATTTATCTTATTTTGGATAGTTTGTGGGTTAGTCATTATCATTGTGTTCTAAAGAATGGGGGAGTGACTATAGTTGTAAATGAAAAGAATAAATTAAATACCATAAGATTAGTCACTGGATAAAAAACCTGTATCGATTATAGAAAATTAAATACCGCCACAAGGAAAGAATACTTTCTTTAACCTTTTTGTGGATAAATTGTTGGATAGACTCGCTCGGCATTGCTATTTTTGCATTTTGGATGGATATTCCGGATACCACCAAATACCCATGGCTCTTGAGGATCAAGAGAAGACAACATTTACTAGTCCACATGAAACTTTTGCTTTTAGAAGGATGTCATTTGGATTATGTAATGCACCTGTAACCTTTCAAAAATGTATGATGTTAATTTTCTATGATTTAATTAATAAAGGAATTAAAGTTTTTATGAATGATTTCTTCATTTTTGAAACCTCTTTTAATTCATGGTTAGATCATTTAAAAAAGGTTTCTAAAATTATATAAAAATATAAATATTGTTCTTAATTGGAAAAAAATTCAATTTATGGTTGCAAGAGAAATTGTGTTAGGACATAGGGGGGTAAGACGTATTCTAGGACATGTAGGTTTCTACATGGGTTATATTAAAGACTTTTCAAAATTTTCCAAGTCTTTATGTCATCTTTTAGAAAAAGACAATAACTTTGATTTTAATGAAGAATACCTCAATGCCTTAAATTTATAAAAAAGAAATTAATCACTGCACTTATCATTATTTCTCTTGATTGGAATAAACCTTTTGATATAATGTGTGATGCTAGTGATTATGCTATAGGGGTTGTTTTAGGGCAAAAAAATGCTAAAATTTTTAAAGTAATATACTATGCTAGTAAAACCCTTAATGAAGCTCAAAATTACACTACTACTAAAAAGGATTTATTAGCTATAGCTTATGTTTTTGATAAATTCAGATCTTATTTTATTGGAGCCAAATGTATTTTGCATACATATCACTCTGCTATAAAATATTTAATGATGAAGATGGATGCAAAACCATGATTAATTAGATGGGTTCTTCTGATGCAAGAATTTGATTTTTCAAGTTATGGATAGGAAAGGTACTGATAATTAGATATCTAATCATTTGTTAAGGCTTGAACAGGAAACTAATGTTAACTTTAATGGCAAAATTAATGAAAATTTTCTGATGAACAACTATATGAAGCTAATGAATGACAAATTTTGTGGTATGCTGATATAGTTAACTACTTAGTTAATAACATTTTACCCTATGGATTAGATAGCCATCAAATTAAAAGCAATGTGAGGAATTAGGTATTCGAAGATGTGTATAAATAGAAGAAACCCAAGAAATTATGCAAAAATGTCATAAATACCATTCTAGGGAACATTTTGGGGTTGATATAACTGCATTTAAGATTTTACAATCTGGATTTTATAGGCCAATATTATTTAGAGATGTTAATACCTATAGAAAATCATGTGATAGATGTTCAAGAGTAGGCACTATTTCTAGAAGAAACGAAATGCCCCTAAATTTTACTTTGGAAGTTAAAATTTTTTATGTTTGGGGTTTAGATTTTATGAGACAATTTATACCATCTTCTAGAAAAAATTATATTTTGATAGCTCTGAATTATGTTTCTAAATGGATTGAAGTGGTTGTTTTATCTCGATGTGATGCTAATAGTGTTGCAAAATATTTAAAGAAAAATTTTTTTTACAAAATTTGGAATGCCTAAAGTAATCATTACAGATGGGGGAAGTCATTTTAAGAACAGAATAATTGAAATATTAAATCAAAAGTATGGAATAAATCACTGATTTTCTACAGCTTACCACCCTCAAACAAGTGGTTTAGCAAAAGTATCTAATCGTAAAATTGAAAAAAAAATATTAGAAAAAACTGTAAATCCTAATATGGCAAATTAGTCTGCTAGACGAGATAATGCATTATGGGCCTATAGGACTGCTTATAAAACTCTTATATGAATGTCACCATATAAGATCATATATGAGAAAGCTTGTCATTTGTCAGTTGAATTGGAGCAATGATACAGCTAAAATATATAGTGTTTTTAGACACATTTTTATACCTATTTTTTATATATTGCGCTCTAATGGAAGGTATTTTGGTGTTTTTTTTGCAGATACAAGTAAAAATGGAAAAAAATGCTTAAAGGAGTGAAAAATGATAAAATTTGGAGCAAAAAGGTGAAAAATGGTGCAAAAGAGTTTTGGCGCCTAAGCGTCGGTTAAATAAAGAAGGTCGCGCCTAAGCGCCAAGACCACTCTTAAGCTCCACTGGCAGTTACTAGATGAGTAAAATCAATTTTCATGAATTTCAAAAAGGTTTTTGAGGCACCCAATGTCTTAATAGGTGGTTGTAACCACCATGGATGAAAATTACCATAAAAGGATGCGTCGCTTGGGCAAATACATTAAATCAAGACACATTTTGAAGAGATACCAAGGCACCTCTTGGAAAACTATAAAAGAAAGAAGAGAGGATTTAGAAAAGAGTCCTAAAAATATTGGCAAGTTTTGAAAGTTCTTCTCTAAGGAGTTAGTTCGAAGAGATTTTCAGGAACCACTTTTTATTTACTTTATCTTTTTTGTTATTTTGTTTTGAGTGATTGTAAAAAGAGAAAGAAGAATAAAAGAAAATTCAAGAGTTTGGTGGAGGACTTGAGATAAGTTTTTATCTTTTGTTTTAGATTACTTTTGGTTTTAATCGAGACTTGTTGTTGGTTTGACAATGATTTACTCTTTTAAACTAAAGTGTGGTTTTGTTTCCTCCATAGATTCTGAGTTTTTTTCCTTATCTCTCTTCTTAAAATGATAAGTAATTAAGTTTTGGATGGAATTTGTAGAGAGTATTGATCTTTAATAATGGAAGAAGCTGTGATGATTTAAATCCATGCACTTTATTTACTTCTTGATTTGGCCAATCCAGATGTTAAAATTTGTTATGANAAAATTTCTCGACCAAATTCAGACGATATGAGGAAACAAGTTGAATACCTTCAGCTTCTGTAAAAAAATATGGCAGGTTTCTCATTCTTCCTAACATTTTTTTTTATGTCCTCCGCCCACTAAAACGAATGAGGGAAAGAGCACGATTTAGGTATACATGTGGTGTCGACACCAGCAATGGCAACAACATACGATCTGTCATAAGCCATCACCAATAGAAGGAGGCACGACGTAAGAAACAACGAAAGTGTAGTGAAGGAAAGAGCAAACGCTGAAAGGAATCCGCGAGAAACCCTTCAGAGAGAGACACACAAAGAGAAAGCACGATGCGAAAGCACGAGACGCAGCGTTTGGTCGGGATCGAGCAGACGCGTCAGATTTGGTCTTCTGCGAGCACAAGAAGTAGCAGAAGTTGAGNCCGGAGGGAATCAAGGGAACTCTAGAGTGAGAGCTAGTATCTTCCCTGCCTAGCCGGTCTTCAGATAACTCTGGAGTGAGAGCTAGTATCTTCCCTGCCTAGCCGGTCTTCAGAACTATTCAAACTTTGCTCTAGAGTGAGAGCTAGTATCTTCCCTGCCTAGCCGGTCTTCAGAACTATTCAAACTTTAAGGAGGGAATCGAGGGAACTTTAGAGTGAGAGCTAGTATCTTCCCTACCTAGCTGGTCTTCAGAACTATTCAAACTTTAAATTAGCCAATTTTCTTCATAGCATCTCTAGTAAGAGTAAAGAATATTATTGCTCTTATTTGCCACAACATAATTTGCATACTTCCACAACAAAATTCTTATACTTATTACTGATTAATGATAAGAAGAAAGATATTTTCATATTAAATACTTTTCTTCTAAAAAAATTTTAGTTATCATTTTAATTTGTTACTCTTTCGTTAAAATATCAAAAATACAAAAAAAAATTAAATTTTAAATTCCTGCAAAAATTGTTTTTTAGTTTAAGTAATTATTTTTTAAAAAATAGAAAAACTTTCTAAAAGTGCATATTGCATAACCTTCCCTGTGGGTTCGATATTCAGGTCTTAATAAAAAAGTCCTATATTATTTGATAATGATATGTATACTTGCGTAATATCCAATTATAAATATATATAAATTAAAAAGTTAATTTTCTTATGTTTCTTCAGGATTAAGTTTTGGTTTTGTTGAAAAATAAAGAAATATAAGTGAAAAGTACCATCAGAGCTATTGTTATACTATGCATAAGCATTAAGTAGGGGATCAAGTTTTTGGCACCATTGCCGGGTAAGAAAACTAAGTAAATTTCTATTTTTATAAAGTTTCATTTAAACTTTAAATATTGTAACTTATTTTGAATGTTTTATTTTATTTTATTTTATTTTACTTTATGTTAGTGTATGCGTTGTTCAGGTTCTGAAGGACTAGTGCCCTACGATTCTGAATTAGAAAGAACTATTAGAAAAATCAGAAAAACAAAAAAAAAATAAAAAGTCCAAAAAGTTACAGAAATGGCAAACCAAAATAACCAAAATGCTAAAATTCATCAAGAGTTTAGACCTTTAAGAAATTATGTCAACCCTACTGTAGATGAACTTCATTATAGTATTCAAAAACCTACTTTAGTGGCTAATTCATTTGAGCTTAAACCTGTTATTATCCAAATGGTATCAAATAATCAGTTTGGGGGATCACCAGTTGAAGATCTAAATTTACATCTTACCAATTTTCTAGAATTGTGTGCTACATTTAAATACGATGACATTTCAGATGATGTCATAAGACTTAGGTTATTTCCTTTCTCACTAAGGGATAAAGCTAAGATGTGGTTGAACTCGTCAGCACCTGAATCTATCAGAACTTGGGGTGATTTAGCACAAAAATTCCTTGCTAAATATTTTCCACATACAAAAACTGCGAAGCTTAGAAATGATATTACATCTTTTAATCAGTTTGAAGGGGAATCTATCTGAAAACTATGATGCTTAGAAATGTTATTACATCTTTTAATCAGTTTGAAGGGGAATCTATTTATGAAGCATGAGAACAATTTAAAGAACCTAAGAAAGTGTCGACACCCTGCTATACGAGATTCGTTAATAATTCAAACATTTTATAATGGATTAGTTGGTTCTCTTAGATCTATTATCGATGCCACTGCTGGTGGTTCATTATGTCAAAACCATTTTATGATGCTTATGCTTTAATTGAAGAGATGGCTACCAATAATTTTCAATGGCCTTCTGAGAGGGTGAATCTAAAGAAAGTAGCCAATATTCATGAAATTGATGCATTTACTATGTTAGCAAATCAAGTTGTTGCAATTTTAAGGAAGTTAGACCAATTTGGAATGAATTTTTCTCAACCAATTTCCATGATTGAAGAGAATTCATTAGGCCAAATTGTAGATTCTCAAGCATCATTAGATACTTTGAATGTCATAAATAATAAGCAAAATAACCCATATTCAAATTATTATAACCCAGATTGGAAGAACCATCCTAACTTTAGCTGGAATAAAAATTTGGGTGATAATAATCAGCAGTGGGGGAAGTACCAAGGAAACCCATTGGGAAACTAGAACAACCAAGGGAATAATAATTATAGATCTACTTATCCACAAGGTTTCAATAGTAATACACAGTTTAAGGATAAGAAGTTGTCTATAGAAGAAGTGAAGTTACAAATGGGTAATCAGTTACAAATTCAAGGAGCTATTTTGAGAATCAACTTGGGCAAATCGCAAGTTCATTTCATTAAGTAATAGATCCCAAGGAACACTTCCTAGTAATACTGAATCAAATTCAAAAGACCAGGATAAAGAGCAAGTTAAAGTCGTGCAACTTAGAAGCGGAAGAGAGTTGGAAGGTAGGGTTCAAAAAGAGATTGAAGTAGAGAGAGAAGAAATTGAAGAATAAAAAGACGATGCTCCGAAAGATTCTGAAGACCTATTTCTCCGCCGAAAATTGATTTAAAAAAACCACAACCTCCATTTCCTCAGAAACTTCTACAACAGAATTTGGATAAACAATTTTCAAAATTTCTGGAATATTTAAGAAGCTTACAATTAATATTTCATTTGCTGAAGCCTTAGAACAAATGCCAAGCTATGTAAAATTTATGGAGGATATTCTCAACAGAAAAAGGAAGTTTGAAGATAATGAGACTGTTGCACTTAGTGAGGAGTGCAGTGATATAATTCAGAAAAAACTTCCTGAAAAGCTTAAAGGTCCTGCTAGCTTTACAATTCCATGTGCAATAGGAGACAAATTTTATGGGAAAGCTTTATGTAATTTACGTGCAAGCATTAACCTTATGTCATTATCAATATTTAAAAGATTGGGATTAGAAGAAATAATCCCTACTACTATAACTCTGCAGTTAGCAGATCATTCAATAACCTATCCTAAAAGAGTTATAAAAGATGTCCTAGTGAAAGTGGATCAATTTATCATTCCTATTAATTTCATTGTGCTAGATATAGAGGAAGATAAAGAGATACCTATCATTTTAGAGAGACCTTTCCTAGCCACAAGAAGAGCAATGATAGATGTGCAGAAAGAAGAATTAACAATGCGCGTCAATGATCAAACTGTTACTTTTAATATTTCAAAATCAATGAAATACCCTACAGAAGGTAAAGATGATGAATGCTATAAGAATGGATGTTATAAGATATCTGAGAAAATGTTATTTCAAGACTACTTATGAAGAAAAACTCAAAGAAAAAGATTTGGAACACCAGCAAGAAGAGGAATTAGATCAATGTGTAAATCTTTTTAAAGAAGATTCAAGTTATGTTCAAGAAATTTTTGAAATTTTGGACACGACAGACAAAGATAAATCATTTTGTCCATCTATTGAAAAACATCCAAAACTTGAGTTGAAATTACTTCCTGAACATTTAAAATATGCTTTTTTAGGAGATTCCTCTACTTATGTTATAATTTCCTCGAAGTTAACAAGGAAGAAGAAGAAAAGCTGATGAAAATTTTGAAAAATTTTAAGAAAACCTTCACATGGACAATTGCTGATATTAAAGGAATCAGTCCTTCAATTTTTATGCATTGAATTAATCTGGAAGAAAATTGCAAACCCATGGCTGATCCACAAAGGAGATTAAATCATATTATGAAAGTGGTTGTTAAGAAAGAAATTTTAATGTGGTTAGATGCTGGAATTATGTACTCTATTTCAAATAGTGCATGGGTTAGTCCAATTCATTATGTTCCTAAGAAAGGAGTGAATGTAATTGTGAATGAGCATAATGAGTAGACAAGTTACAGGGTGGCGAATATGCATTGATTTCAGAAAATTAAATCCTGCCTCTAGGAAAGATCATTTTCCACTACTCTTTTTAGATCAAATGCTGGATAGACAAGCTGGGCATAAATACTTTTATTTTCTGGATGGATATACCGGTTATCACCAAATTCAAATATCTCCTGAGGATCAAGAGAAAAAAACATTTACCAGTTCTTATGGTACTTTTGCTTTTAGAAGAATGCCCTTTGGTTCAAGTAATGCCCCTGCTACATTTCAAAGATGTATGATGGCATTTTTTTGTGATTTAGTTGAAAAAGGGAATGAAGTTTTTATGGATGACTTTTCAGTGTTTAGAACTTCATTTGACTCATGTTTAGAACATTTATCTAAAGTTCTTAAGCGTAAAAAAATGCCAATTTATGGTAGCAGGAGGAATTGTATTAGGACATCAAATATCAGAAAATACTTAAAACATTTATCTAAAGTTCTTAAGCACTGTGAAGAAACAAATTTAGTCCTTAATTGGGAAAAAACCAATTTATGGTAATAGATGAAATTGTATTAGGACATCAAATATCAGAAAATAAAAAATGCCAATTTATGGTAGCAGGAGGAATTGTATTAGGACATCAAATATCAGAAAATAGAAAATGTCAATTTATGGTAGCAGGAGGAATTGTATTAGGTCATCAAATATCATAAAATGGTATGGAAGTTAGAATGTACTAAAATTTAAGTGATCGCTAATTTACCTTATCCAATAAATGTAAGGGAAATTAGGAGTTTTTTAGGACATGCTGGATTCTACAGGCAATATATTAAGGACTTTTCTAAGATTGCTAAGCCTTTATGCCATTTACTGGAAAAAAATGCAATTTTCAATTTCGATGAAGAATGCCTAAAAGCTTTTAAATTATTAAAATGAAAATTAATCACTACACCAATTATAGTTTCACCAAATTGGGAAAAACCTTTTGAACTTATGTGTGATGTAAGTGATTATACTATTGGAGTTGTTTTAGGACAAAGATATGTTAAAATTTTTAAAGTTATTTACTATGCTAGTAAAACTCTTAATGAAACTCAAATTAATTATACAACAACTGAAAAAGAGTTATTAACAATAGTATATGCCTATAAAAATTTTAGATCATATTTGATTAGAACTTATTGTATAGTGTATAAAGATCATTCTGCTATTAAGTACTTAATGAAAAAGAAGGATAGTTAACCGAGACTTATAAGATGGATTCTTCTTTTACAAGAATTTGATTTTGATATAGTAGATCAGAAGGGAACTGAAAGTCAAATTGCTGATCATTTGTCTAGGTTTAAATTATAAAAACCACTCTGTTTTGAAAAAGAAATTAATGAACATTTTCCAAATGAAAAATTTTTCACTCTAAATGAGTGGAGTGTTCCGTGGTATACCGACATTATGAACTATATTGTTAGCTATGGAATGACATACCAACAAATGAGGAAATTTATTTCTGAAGCTAAGACTTATTTTTGGGCTATTTAAATAAACAAGGAAAGGATTTGATCATTCGAAGATGTGCACCATTAGAAGAAACTTATGAAATTGTCCAAAAATGTCATAATTTTGATTTTGGGGGACATTTTGGCGTTGATAAAACAACAAACAAAATTATACAATCTAGATTTTATTGGCCTACAATTTTTAGAGATGTTAATGCTTATATCAAAACTTGTGTTAAGATCACAAAGTAGGCAATATTTCTGAAAGAAATGAGATGCCCCTCAATTATATGCTAGAAGTTAAAATATTTGATGTTTGGGGATTAGATTTCATGGGACCATTTATACCACTTTCAGAATTTTATATATTATGTTAGGAGTGGACTATGTATCCAAATAGATAGAAGTTGTTGCTTTACCTTAATGTGATGCTCAAAGTGTTGCAAATTTTTTGAAAATGAACATATTTGGTAGATTTTGGATGTCGAGAGTTATCATTACTGATGGGGGAATTCATTTTAGAAATGTCAATATGGAGAAGCTATTAAAGAAATATCATATAAATCATAGGATTGCTACTGCTTATCATCCTCAACAAGTGGTTTGGCTGAATTATCCAATCGAGAAATTAAAAGAATTATGGAAAAATCTGTGAATCCAACAAAAATGGATTGGTCAGTTAAACTTGACTATGCTTTGTGGGCTTATAGGACTTCATATAGAACTCCTATAGGAATGTCCCCCCACTTACCAGTTAAACTTGAGCATAAAGCATATTGGGCTATTAAAGAGATCAATTATAATTTAAAACTAGTTGAACTTGAGCATAAAGCATATTAGGCTATTAAAGAGTTCAATTATAATTAAAAAGATGCTGGTGAAAAAAGATTGTTACAATTAAATGAGCTTGAAGGATAAAGAATTAATCTTATGAGAGTGCTAAAAGATGAAAATGTGGCATGATCAAAAGGTTCTTACTAAAAATTTTCTGCCTCGGCAACAAGTTTTGCTTTATAATGCAAGGTTAAGATTATTTCCAGGCAAACTTAAGTCTAGGTGGTTGACCCATTAGTTGTGATAAAAGTTTATCCTTATGGGGCTGTGGATATTAAAGATCCTAATTCTGAGAAAATTTTTAAAGTGAATGGACATAGACTAAAACCTTATTATATAGGGGATCACCATAAATATAATGATGGAATGATGTGGGTCAACCAGAATGAGCACTAGTTACGTTGGGCTGAAAACGTAAAACCAAGCGCTTTGTGGGAGGCAACCTGTAGTTATCAGTGTGTTTTTTCTTTGATTGTTGTTTTGAGTCTGATTAAGAAATTTGGGGTGGTATTTTTGAGTCTATTATGTGCTAGTAATGATTTTTAGACTTTATTTAGTGACCTAAACATGCTAGAATGAGAATTTGGACGTTAAGTTGATTGGTTCAAAAATGTGCACTGGCGCTTAAGCGCCAGATCCGGCGCTTAAGCGCGGCAATTTAATCACATGTGTAATTTTTCAATTTCTATAAGGTGTAACTGCAATTTAGTTGGAATAAATGTGCCTTGGCAGTTTTGAGTCGTGCCTAGAAGTTATGAGGGGGAATTAGGCCTATAAATAGAAGAGGTTTGTAAAGGAATTTCACCCTAGATTATTTTTAGCCCTAAAAGTCTAAGAAAGAGAGAAATTTACAGAAAAAGTCTTCATGGGAGGTGGATTTGAAGAAGAAGGAAGAAGCCATGAGGAAGAAGTTCATTAGTCAATTTTCATGGGAGATGGATTTGAAGAAGAAGGAAGAAGCCATGAGGAAGAAGTTCATTAGTCAAAAGTGCACAGGAGATGTATAACGGTTTCTTAGTCGTTAGTATTGAAGGGATATCAGAGAAGATTAACCAGATGGAGAATACTATATCTGTATTAGTGACTAAGGTGCTTGAATTGCATGCTCATCTATAACATATTGGGTGGAAACTTAATGTAATTCAGCCATACCAGTTATGTAGAGGAAGCAGATAAGGTGGTGTTCCTTAAGAAAAAGTGGATCAGAGATGATAGTATTAGAGCTCGTCACCACCGTTCATTTTATCAACTCTATATTCCTGAAGAGACTATTGAGAGACAAGAATTCATTCCTTCTAATGAAGAGTGGCATTAAGTTAAGTGTTAGGAATTATGTGTTTGGAGTCATGTTTTTAAGTTTGTTAGTGTTTATGTCATGTGTTTAGTGTTTGTGTTACTTATGTGTTTAATTGTAAATGTGTGTTAAGTGTTTTGTACTTAAGAAAATTTTCTCATCCAAGAATATTTGGAGAGAGAAATAAGTGTTAAATGTGTTTGTACTTGTTTTTGATATAATATAAGTTTATTTTTGTGAAAATTTTTGTTATTTTTAGCCTTGAATTGAATTAATTATTATGGAGAATTTTGAGAGAGAAGGGATTTATAGGAAGTGAAAATAGTCATTTAAGTGCTATGAGACTATTTAGGGGTGGTTTACTTAGGCTAATAGTGCATTTTACTTAAAATTAAAAATTTCAAAAATTGTGCACTGGTGCTAGCTAAGCCCACATCTCGCGCTTAAGCGCAAGTCAACCCGAGAGGCGGGTGCTTAAGCGCCACTTACCCGCACTTAAGCGCCGGTTCACAAAAATTGTTTCATAAATGGTTAAAAGTGAATTTTTAGTCCAAAAATGCCATTTTTAACGCCTCTTATCGTCTTGCCCAACTTGAGTTTGCAATTTTGAGGGCTAGGGCAAGTGAAATTTGGAGATTTCTTGGTGGAATCAAGTGAGATTTGCTAGATCCAGGTTCCTTGAGGTAAGAGCTTTACTTCTATGCAAAAATTTTGGATTTTCACCATATAGTTTAAGCACATTTGGAAGATTTCAAAAATTTACTATTCATGGTGAAAAGTGAAGAAAAATCTATGGAAATTGCTTGAGAAGTTTAGTTAGTGCTTTTGGAAGTTTAGTTTAGTGATTTAAATTTGATTTTTAAAGTTATTTTTGGAATTTTTCAAATTTGTAGAATGGCACCAAGAATGAAAAGGAGCAATGGAAAGAGCCCATTTGATTCAAGCAAATTTGTCAGTTCAAAAGCTCATGATTGATTTAGTGACGCTCTCCAGTCACGAAAATTGATTCAAGAGAAATGTTTTAAGAGTCCAGGTGGAGAAGTGGATGACCTAATAGTCCGCTGACAGTGGAAACTGTTCTTTTGTTTCTCTGTTGTCGCTATAATTTCAGTTGTAAGGGAGTTTTATGCAAATCTCCCAGAGGCTGAGGATGATCGAGTTATGGTTTGAGGGAAGTTGGTACCTTTTACTCCAGAGTTAATCAACTTGTTTTACCATTTATCACCGAAGACTTTGTGTTTTTATGCGAATTATAGTCCTACGGAAGCGGAATTGGACGAGATCATATATTATTTGACTGTTGGAAGAGGACTTTGGAAGATTACAAATGAGAGGAGAGTAAATTTTCTAATGTTAAAGTTGTGTGCACCATCAAAGGCTTGGCACTATTTTATATATGCTCATCTGCTTCCTCCAAGTCATCTCAGTGAAGTGACCAGAGAGAAAGCGATGTTGAATTACTGCATTTATGAGGGAAAGCCCATCAACATAGGGGCTTTGATCTATCACATTATCATCAATTCAGCTACTACTGCTACTACTGCAGGAATGTGATTTTCTTCCTTAATATTTTTAACTTCCTTGATATTTTCTTTATGAGAGCAGGTTGGAGTAAAGTATGATAGTTGGGAGGAAGTTCTGTTGCCTCTGAAGCCCATTACAAAAGTGAATGTGAAGACTTATTCAGAGCAATCAATTTTTGTCTGGAGAGGAGGATTTTCCAGGAGCTATGGATTAGAGACGTTTGTTGCATCTACCTCAGCTGCATCTTCATCAAGACAATCTGCTTCATGTGCTTCTACATCTCGAGGTGAGTGAACTAAGACTCAAGAGTAATTATTACAGAAGATGATGACTCATATCCACTTGACCACTGATAAAGTTCAAAATATAGAACATTTTATTGAGCATACAAATAGGTATAATAGGAGAAAGAGTGACTTTGAGGAGAAATTATACCTAGCTCTGGATGGCCTGATTAGAGGTGACCCAAGAGTAGTATTTCCTCAATATCCCCGTTATCCTCACTATGAGCCTAAAGAAAAATAGTATAGTAGCGATTATGAGAGTGGAGAGGAGTAGAGATGAGAGATGATGTGTTGGACTTGATTTGGTTTGATGTATTGTTATTGACTTTGTGATGTAGTATTGCTACAGATGCAGCTATGTGATGTTATGGACTATGTTTTATGATGTGTTTTGAATTTTTATGTTCTATTGTTGTTGTGATTGTTGTGTTAGATAGTATTTTATTTTTAAAATTTTAGGGTAGTAACTGTTTTTGTTTTTAGTACTGTAGATTGGTTAGTTTGGAACTTAACTTAATTCCATGTTTTTTTTTTTTAAAAGTTGAAAATCTTGCTAGCTTAGATCTTAATTTTAAAATTCAGAAACTGCTACCCTGTATTTTTTCTTTTATCATGTTAGTGTGTTGCTTGCTTTTATACCCACTGTTTAGAAGTCTATTGAATCTCTACATGTTAAACTAAAATAAAATGTTAGAAAATTTGGTCAAAATTAATTTTACTCCTGTCTTTAGTTTTATACTTGTATAATTAGGATGTAAACATTCCTTTTAGCATGTTATTTCAATTTTCATTCGTGCCTATATAATTATCCGATGCTAAACTGTTTAATCTGTTAAAAAAAAATTAAGTTTGGGGGAGGGATGAAGAACATTTTCAAAACTTGAATTTTATCTGTTTTCAAATGAACTACAAATGAATTTGAATTTTAAAAGAAAAGAGAGAAAAAAATGTAAGGGAGGAGAAGCTTGATGATTGGTGCCTGATCAATAATTGGTTCTACATTTGCTCTTTTTAAAGTATAAGACTTGATAAAATCTTAAGCTTATAAATATAATATAGTAAATAAAATTATTTTTAATAAAAAATTTTAAGTAGAGAAAATAAAAGAAACAAAATCTAAATTTAGAGAACTTACAATATTTTTGAATTAAATAGGAACTCATATTTTCATAATTCTTAATATTAAAAATTTTCAAACTTTAAGTTGGTCTCATTTACTAATTATTTTTTCTAAATTGGACTATAATATTTCTAAAATTAATTTTAGTAACTCCTAAAGAAACTCATATACATATCATACATATTTGGTTTTTAAAGATTGAAGTGTCACTTGAGGACAAGTAACATTTTAAGTTTGGGGGATTTTGATACACCTAAAATATATAGTGTTTTTAGACACATTTTTATACCTATTTTTGAGATATTTTGCTTTAATGGAAGATATTTTTGTGTTTTTTTTACAAATACAGGTAAAAAATGGAAAAGAAAATGCTTAAAGGAGTGAAAAATGATCAAATTTGGAGCAAAAAGGTGAAAAATTGTGCAAAAAGAGTTTTGCGCCTAAGCACCGGTTAAACAGAGAAGGCCGCGCCCAAGCGCCAAGACCCCATGCTTAAGCGCCAGTGGCAGTTACTGGATGAGTAAAATTGATTTTCATAAATTTTGAAGAGGTTTTTGAGGCACCCATTGGCTTAATAGGTGGTTGTAATCACCATGGACAAAAATTATCATGAAAGGATGTGTCTCTTAAGCAAATACATCAAATCAAGACACGTTTTGAAGAGATCCCAAGGAACCTCTTGGAAAGCTAAAAAAGAGAGAAGAGAGGACTTAGAAAAGAGTCCTAAAATGGCTTGAAAAACTGTGAGTCCATAAAATGTCCAGAAAAGTGTGAGTTCTGAAAAGGTCAGAAAAAGTGTGAGTTCTGAAAATATTGGCAAGTGTTGAAAGTTATTCTCTATAGAGTTAGTTCAGAGAGATTTTCAGGACCACTTTTTAATTACTTTATCCTTTTTGTTATTTTATTTTGAGTGATTGTAAAAGAGAAGAGATTCAAAGGAACTTCAAGAGTTTGGTGGAGGACTTGAGATAAGTTTTATCTTTATTTTAGACTGCTTTTGGTTTTAATCGAGACTTGTTGTTGGTTTGACAATGATTTCTTCTTTTAAACTAAGGTGTAAAAGATAAGAGATTCAAAGAAACTTCAAGAGTTTGGTGGAGGACTTGAGATAAGTTTTTATCTTTTGTTTGGACTACTTTTGGTTTTAATTGAGACTTGTTGTTAGTTTGACAATGATTTCTACTTTTAAACTACTACTTTTGGTTTTAATTGAGACTTGTTGTTGGTTTGACAATGATTTCTTCTTTTAAACTAAAAGACTACTTTTAGTTTTAATTAATGTATTGTTGGTTTGACAATGATTTCTACTTTTAAACTAAAGTATGGTTTTGTTTTCTCCATATTTTTTATCTTTTTGTTTTAGACTACTTTTGGTTTTAATCGAGACTTGTTGTTGGTTTGACAAGATTTCTTCTTTTAAACTAAAGTGTGTTTCTTATTTTCTCCATGGATTTTGAGTAGTTTTTTTTAAGTACTTTTAAACTAAAGTGTGGTTTTGTTTTCTCCATGGATTCTGAGTTATTTTCTTTATCTTTCTTTTTTGTTTTAGACTACTTTTGGTTTTAATTGAGACTTGTTGTTGGTTTGACAATGATTTCTTCTTTTGGACTACTTTTGGTTTTAATTGAGACTTGTTGTTAGTTTGACAATGATTTCTACTTTTAAACTACTACTTTTGGTTTTAATTGAGACTTGTTGTTGGTTTGACAATGATTTCTTCTTTTAAACTAAAAGACTACTTTTAGTTTTAATTAATGTATTGTTGGTTTGACAATGATTTCTACTTTTAAACTAAAGTATGGTTTTGTTTTCTCCATACAATATTGTTGGTTTGACAATAATTTCTTCTTTTAAACTAAAGTGTGGTTTTATTTTCTCCATAAATATTGGTTTGACAATGATTTCTACTTTTAAACTAAAGTGTGATTTTATTTTCTCCATGGATTATGAGATTTGACAATGATTTCTACTTTTAAACTAAAGTGTGGTTTTGTTTTCTCCATGGATTCTGAGTTTTTTTATCTTTTTGTTTTAGACTACTTTTGGTTTTAATCGAGACTTGTTGTTGGTTTGACAAGATTTCTTCTTTTAAACTAAAGTGTGTTTCTTTTTCATGGATTATGAGTAGTTTTCTTTATCTTTCTCCTTAAAATGATAAGTAATTAAAGTGTTAGGATTTTGAGTATTTTTCTTTATCTTTCATCTTAAAATGATAAGTAATTAAGTAATGGATAAATTGAGTAGTTTTCTTTATCTTTCTTCTTTAAATAATAAGTAATTAAGTTTTGGATGGAAGTTGTAGAGAGTACTGATCTTTAATGATGGAAGAAGTTGTGATGATTTAAATCCATGCACTTCATTTACTTCTTAATTTGACCAATCCAGATGTTAAAATTTTTTGTGAGGAAATCAATGTACTTCATTTACTTCTTGATTTGGCCAATCCAGATGTTAAAATTTGTTGTGAGAACATGAAAGAACCGAGCTGGTATTGTCTCAGTCAACAATTGGAAAGAATCACATGAGGTTGTATGAATAATTTAAATCCATGTACTTCATTTACTTCTTGATTTGGCCAATCCAGATGTTAAAATTTATTGTGAGAACATGTAAGTCAGACTTGTATTGTCTCAGTCAACAATTGGAAAGAATCACATGAGGTTGTATGAATGAGAATGTAATGAGCCGACATTGTCATTGTCAACAATTGGAAAGAAGCACATGAGGTTATATGAATGAGAATGTAGTTCATAGACTGATATTGTCTCAGTCAACAATTGGAAAGAATCACATGAGGTTGTATGAGTGAGAATGTAATAGCTGGTATTGTCTCAGTCTTCCAAATGTTAAAATTTGTTGTGAGAACATGTAAGAACCGGGCTGGTATTGTCTCAGTCAACAACTGGACAGAATCACATGAGGTTGTATGAATGAGAATGTAGTTCATATGATTGAGTGCAAATAAATAGAGAATCGCATGAGGTTGTATGAATGAGAATGTAATTCATATGATTTAGTGCAAATAAATAGGGAAATAATCATTATGGATGTAGACGTTTATTATTGAGTGCAAATAAATAGGGAAATATTCATTGATGGGTGTAGAGTTAGAGGACTTTAAAGTTAGTGCAAATAAATAGGAAAATATTCATTGAAGGGTGTAGAGTTAGAGGACTTTAAAGTGACAAGTTAAAGCCCCCAACTTAGTTTATTGTTAGGTTATGATACGAGATGTTAGCCCTTAGGTGGAGGGAATTGAGGGAACTCTAGAGTGAGTGACTGCAAATAAATAGGGAAATATTCATTGAAGGGTGTAGAGTTAGAGGACTTTAAAGTGACAGGGTGTAAATAAATAGGAAAATAATCTTTGAAGGGTGTAGAGTTAGAGGACTTTAAAGTGACAGGTTGTTCATATGATTGAGTGCAATAAATAGGGAAATATTCATTGAAGGGTGTAGAGTTAGAGGACTTTAAAGTGACAGGTTAAAACCCCAACTTGGTTTATTATTTGACGTTCTGATACAAGTATGTTAGTCCTCAGGTAGAGGGAATCGAGAAAACTCTAGAGTGAGAGCTAGTATCTTCCCTGCCTAGCCGGTCTTCAGAACTATTCAAACTTTAACTCTGGAGTGAGAGCTAGTATCTTCCCTGCCTAGCCGGTCTTCAGAACTATTCAAACTTTGCTCTAGAGTGAGAGCTAGTATCTTCCCTGCCTAGCCGGTCTTCAGAACTATTCAAACTTTAAGTTAGCTAATGTTCTTTATAGCATCTCTAGTAAGGGTAAAGAATATTATTGCTCCTATTTGAAACGACATAATTTGCATACATCCACAATAGAATTCCTATAATTATTACTGATTCATGATAAGAAGAAATATATTTTCATATTAAGTACTTTGCTTCTATAAAAACTTTAGGTATTTTTTTAAGTTGTTACTGTTTCGTTAAAATATAAAAAATACCCAAAATATTTAAATTTTAAATTCTTGCAAAAATTGTTTTTAGTTTAAGTAATTATCCGTTTAAAAATAGAAAAAACTTTCTAAAAAGTACATATTGCATAATCTTCCATGTGGGTTCGATATTCAGGTCTTAATCAAAAAGTCCTACATTACTTGATAACGATACGTATACTTGTGTAGTATCCAAATATAAATATATATATATATATAAATTAAAAAGTTAAATTCCTATTTTTCTTCAGGATCAAGCATAAAGCTTATTGGGCTATTAAAGAGTTTAATTATAATTTAAAAGATGCTGGTGAGAAAAGATTATGGCAATTCAATGAGCATGGTGAGATAAGAAATGAATCTTATGAGAATGCCAGAACTTATGATGAGAAAATAAAAATGAGGCATGTTCAGAGGATTTTGAAAAAGCATTTTGAGCCAGGATAAGAAGTTTTATTAGATAATATAAGATTGAAATTATTTCCAAAAAAACTTACGTGTAGGTGGTCATGTCCATTTGTTGTGGTAAGAGTTTATACATATGGTGTTGTTGTTATTGAAGATCCTAAAATTGAGAGAATAATTAAGGTAAATGGTCATAGAGTAAAATCTTTAATAAGTGGAAATAGTCCTACGTTTGAGGAGATGCTAATGTTGGGTCAACTGGAGTAAAAACCTTGGATATGTTGGGCTGAAGATGTTAAACCAAGCGCTTTATGGGAGGCAATTCATAGTTATCAGCGTGGTTTGATTCTTTTATTGATTGTTGCTATGATAAGTTTATGAAGTGATATTGAGTATTAAATGATTAAAATGACACAAAACATTATTTTATTGATCAAAATGAGGAGATGAAAGAATTTTGACATTTTAAAAAGTTAGTTTGGATCTATAGTGCTAGATCTGGTGACATAGCGCCACAATTTGAATAACTCACATAAACCACTCAAAATTTTGTTTTCTACCTTCTTCTTCTCTCTTCTTCTTTATAAAACTACCTAGAATGGGAATGGAGGCATCCCTTCAAAGTTATAAACATTTTAGAGAGAGTAGAGAGTAAAAAATTCATACTTAGAGTGCAATGGAGAGTAGTAGCAATGGATGGCTTGAAGATAAGAAGATGATGCATAAAGATGCTCAGACCTACTTCAATGAATTTCTTGCATTAAGTTTGAAGTGGATTACGGATAAACTTGGAAGGATTGAATCATATTTATCTCATCTAAACAGCAAGTTAAGTGACATGTACCACCAATACGAGCATATGGAGTGGCGGTTGAAACTCCAATTCAACCACATGTCATGTTTCCAAGATTACCAAGTAAGTATGTATAGCAACAACAAATGGATTGATGATAAGGTTGCTTACGATTTTCCTCATGCTTCGTTCTACTATCTCTTTGATTGTACTTATTTGGAAGGTGAAAAGGTGGGGGATAACATTGAGCATAATCACTCTTAATTGTTTTATTATGTGAAAATTTATAGTATTAAGTGTTTATGTGTGTGTCGGCTTTGTTCTCTATAAAGGCTCTAGCACTTTTGGATATTTGTCTAAGTTTGTATTTACATTTATTTAATTCTTTATTGCGTCGTTTGTATTGAACTTAATCTTAATATAAGAAAACCAGTTCAGTTCTGTTGTTAAAAGTTGGTTTTATGTGTTCAAAGTGTTTGAATTGAAGTTGCGCCCTTAAATTTTGGAATGACGAAGAATTCAATAAATTTCAAAATGGCTGTTAAAACTGAAATTTTAGAGTATGAAAATCTTAGTTTTGCTTTGCTCTTTCAAAATATACAAAAATTTTCAAATTCTAAATATGTTTGAATGGTGCCATAACACCACTCATCAGGCAAAGCATGGCCCCATCGTGCCACTATTGGGGGCTATAGCTCTAGACCGACCCAAAACTTGTTTTTAGCACCAAAATGCCAATTTTGGCCCATTTTTCATCTTGGTTCATCTTCTTTCTCCCCTAATTCACAATTTGCTCCTCTAGGGCTTCAATTTTTGCTTGATTTGCTTGGAGTTAGGACTTCAAACTCTGGATTTAATTTTCTTTGGGTATGATCTTCATCCTGGCTTTGAAAATTTTTGATTTCATCTTGGATTTCTTCCACATTGTGGTTAGGCTGAAAATCTTAAATTTTAATGAAAAAAGTGAGAAATCCATGGTTGAACGAGTCCTTGGCTTAAAATGTGTTTGTACGAGCCTTATAAAGTTTTGTTTGGAATTTATTAGAATTTTTATTAAAACTTTTTAGATTTTACATGGCTCCTAAAATGAAGAGGGGTGGAGGACAACCTACTTTCAATAGCGAGAAATTATCTAGTTCAAAAGCTCAGGCCAGATATGGAGGTTTGCAATCAAAGAACTTGATTGTAGAATGAAGTTTTCTTCATCCTGGGGGAACTATTGAATATCAGATTACTGAACGACAGTGGGAGAATTTCTGTTATTTCACTGTCGTTGTTCTGATTTCTGTGGTTTGTGAGTTTTATGCAAGCCTTCCTAACAATCCTAACAAATATGATGATTTGTTTTATGTTAGAGGGAAATATATGGACGTTATCATTATTTAGATTAATCATATTTACAATATGCATAGTTTTCCTACCTGCTTTTATTGATACTGAAATCAGTAAAATTATGGGATTTTTTACTGATGGTAATGGAGTTTTGAAGATAAAGAATGGACGTCAGGTAAACTTTTCTTTTTCTAAGCTTAACATTCACTCCGGTGCTTGACATTACTTCATTTCTGGTAGACTTCTTCCAACTAATCATTTTAGTGAGGTAACCTGAGAAAGAGCCACTTTGAACTATTGCATTTAGATGAACAAACCTATTGACATTGACTCTCTCATCTACAAGAACATGATTATTTTTGCAAGAGGAGGAACTACTGGAGGTATGGGTTACACTTCTTTTATTTCCACCATGTGCATTGAATTTGGAGTTAAATATGAGACATGGGAGGAGATTTTACCATATTATAAGCCTATTGGAAAAAGAAATTTAGAGATTTATGGAAAACATACTGGTTCAAGATCTAGGAGTGGAGGTTATTCCTTCTACATCAACCTATTGACCTTCCACTTCTGGTACTACTTCACTGGATACTATAATGGAGCATTTATTTTTACAACAAGGAGATATTTTGTCATTATAGAATCTAGTGAAATGCTTAGAAGCTCACCTGTACCATAAAGATGAATATACACAGAGGAGAGTTAACTTAGATATTGTTTATAATGAGGCTATGGTGAAATTCATGAGGGGCAATCATTCAGTAGAATTTCCTACTTGCCCCGATTTTACACCATATAGGACTAGCAAAATGGAGGAGGATGTGGATCTAGACGATGATGAGGAGGAAGATGAATAGGTTGTTATTTTTCTTTGGACTTTTTGTTGTTAGTTTCTTGTTGTACTTTTGCTGGAATGTTATGTTTGTACTTTGTTTAGTACTTAGGGAGTATATTTGTATTGAATTGTTATATTGCACCTTTTTGTTGTACTATTTACTATTTACTTTTTGCTTTAGTTTATATCATTGGTGTGCCAGAGTAGTCTTTGCTTGTGCTTTTATTATTATACATGCTAATTTTTTATTTATTACTGCTCAACACCTATTTTTATTACTTGTACCTGTATTGTTCTCCTATTTTGACCTTTTAAATTTTTCTCTTTTTTCATGCTTAATATGAATTGTACAATTTAAAATTAATTAAAAATTTAGGTTTGGGGGAAGGGGGAAAAACTTTTTCAAGCTGAACCTTATTAATCACCAATAAACTATATTTTCAAAAATTATTTTAACATAACCTGTGGTATGTTGGTTTAACTTTAGATGACTATATATTTTTTTTATAAATGTTGTATAAGACTTGAGTAAAAATTTTTAATAATAAAAGTTAGTTATAGAATTAAGATATTTACTATAAGAGTATAAGATTAAGCTTTTCTTATTTAAAGTAAAGAAAATTATATTTTTAGAAATATTAAAGATCTTAGATTTTTACACTTAAAAGGATGAATTGAGACCTTATAATTTTTTTTTTTCAAAGTTAATACACATTTATCAAGTGAGAAAATGTGGGAGATTCTTAACTTTATGAAGAGGATGGTGAAGTTCAAAATCATAAAAGGATATCAAGATATAATAATACTCACATGACATAAAAAAATGATTGAAATTGATCCTGAAAGAAAAAAAGAAAGGAAAATTCAAATGAGAAAGAAAAGCAAAAAAAGAAAAAAAATATGTGAGGTGAAGCTTGAGGAGATGTCTAATAAAAAAATTGCTTCACTTGGATCTTCTTAAGGAAATGGACTTATTCACATTTTTTAACTGGTTTTTAAAGTATTAGCATCCATACTAATAGAGTTCTCATGAAATTCTTTTTCTTGTAATTCCGCTAAGCAACTTTAGTATGGCAAATTGCAGTATTTTTTAAATGAAAAGGAAATTAGAGCTCTTAAACTTAACTACTAGATATTCTTACATTTTAGTTTTAAATATTGAAAATTTTTTCCTAAAGTTTCAATATTGCATGTATAGAGCAAAACTATAGAAACATTTAATTATAACTCACTACCATAAGTTATAAATTAAAAATGAGTTACTTGAGGACAAGTAGCGTTTAAATTTGGGGGATTTGATCCACCTAAAAATTACCTATTTTTAGTGTATATTTTATGCTCATTTTATGCATATTTTTGATAATATTTACTTTAAAGGACAATATTTTGCATGTTTTTGGTTTGAAGTACATTGAATGAACATTTAGAGAAAATAAGAACAAAATGGAGCAAAAATGAAAGGGCAAAAACGAAAGATTTTATATGGAGTCTTAGCGCCACCCTTGGCGCTAGTAACCAACTTCTTATAATATCCATTGAATTTGGCCAAATTTTGATGGGGTTCTTAAAGTGACCCATGGTGATTTTTAGTTATCGATTAATAGGGCCAAATTCTAGATGAAAATGGAGTCTTTTTGGGTGTGTGTTGGAGAAGACTTCTTGAAGGTTTTGGTGTGTGTGTGAGTGAGAGTCTTTGTTTTGTGTAAGAGTTTGGAGATTGCTTCAAGGGGACTTTAGGATTTATTTGGGGAGAAGAAATAAAGATAAGTATCTTGTATTTGTGTTTAAGTTTTTGTTGTAAATCTTGGCTTTCAATACAAATCATGTGTTTTTATTTTATCTCCATGAATTTTGAGTCGTTCCTTTTGTTTCTCCTTGGAATTAATCGTGTGGGATGAAAATGATTTAAAATTTTCTTTTTATTTTAAAACATTGTGATGGTATTTTCACCCGTTTTTTATTGACTCTGCAAATTGGTCATTTGTATTGTTAAAATCCGTTGAGAAACATAATAACCCGTGAGGGCTATGATTTCATCAACTAGTGAGTAACATATTTCAACTTGGTCAGAGCTGTTGCAATCATCTTAAGGGGAGTGCAAATATATCGGGAGATAAGTTTTGATGCGCTTAGAAATGATGTTTCAGGAGTAACACACTAGATTCTTTTATCAATTCGGTCTACAGTTTGGACGTAAGGGTCCTTAGTAAGTCCTATTGGGAGGGCATAGTGGGTTATCTGGACGTGAGAGGCCAGAATCTACCCAGCACTACTACACAAGCTGGTGAAAAACTCTAGGTTAGCCAATTTATATTGCTAGCACCGAGAGGGGGTAAAGAATATGAATGCTCCTATTTGACACAATATATCATTTATCTTTTTTCATCATTCAAATCTTACACTGATTAACCTCTCTTTGCAAGAGGAAAGATCCTTTCATAACATTCAAACTAGTTTTTATACTTTATTAGTCTTTTGAACTTTATGAAACTTTTAAATTTTGTTGTTACTTCTTGCTTAAATTTAGTTTTAACTATTGCAAACATATCGACATTGTTCTTCTATCATATTTATCTGCAATTTAGATAGAAGTTTTGCAAGTCAACATTAAGAATTTTTGTTTTCCTCGTGGGATCGATGCAGGGGTATTTAATGAAATCCTACATTACTTGAAACGATACGTATACTTGTGTAGTACAATTAGTATGAAGGATTATTTTCTATTTTCAAAATCATTTCATTCGCACTAGCCGCTAAATATAATTTGGGCCAAGGTTTTGACAATTTTAAAAAATATAAATATTAACTTAACTGCGGGTCGGGCCAGGCGGCGAACATAATAGGGATAGAATCGTGAAATCAAGAAGAGCAGCATAACACAGAAAATCTTGGGGAGAAAAAGGAAAGATGAAATCACGAAAGCCATGCAATTCAAGAGAGAAAGAGAAGAAAAGTTTGAATCTTACACATTACTCATTAAAACAGGAGGCATTCATGGAGCAGCAAAGAATTGTAGAGGCAAAATATCATAGGGTAAAGAGAGTCACATTGTCGATGAATGCACAAAAAATTATAAATGGCTTGGCATTTTTTGAAAAAAATTTTACATCTGCCATAAATATCCAGATTTAAAAATTTCATATTAAATAATATTTCACATGTTTTATCATAAGACCAAAAGGCAACTTCAGCTAATAATATAAATAATCAAATAAAATGGGCACACAATCTATGTAAACCGCTTGTAAACTTCAATTACATAAAAAATAAATGGAAGAGTTCCTTAATTACGATCACCTCGGAGCAATTTCGCATCTAATCAATATGAAAAAATATTATAAACAGTATAAAAATTACATAAGAAGGTAATATCATTATGAGAACAAGCTATCACAGAGATCCCTTGAGTGGCAACTAGACAGTCAACCGGCTTCTTTTATTTGTCCATCTAGTTTGTGTTTATGAAGAATAATCTTATCAAACTTTTCTTTGGCAACATCTGCGGCTTCTATCACCCAACCAATATAATCTAAGAATTAAAAAAAAATTATAAAGCTTTAAGGAAAAAAATGGATGAAAAAAATGTTAGGCCTAAAATGAGAATTTTTTGCACTAAACCATCATAAGTGCTCGCTAACATATATAGCAATCAAGCCAACGAAATTGTTTCCAATGAAACCACTTGGGATAGTAAAATCTCTGTTATTTTCTCAATGTTTATATTTTATTCAAATTTCTTGTTCCTTTTACAAGTGGATAATCGAAGAATTAAATGTATAAACAAATATATCACAGATCCTGATTCGGCTACATGGCCAATTCAGCACAAAGTGAGTAAAATCGAAAAAAGTTGAGATATGATCCACCAAAGATTATGATACACTAGCCTAAGATGGCAGTGAATTCACTAAAATCTCAAAGGACTTGCCAGAAGATACTTGACCTTGGAGTTTGACTACGTTAACTCCCTAACCACTACTAATAGGCTTCACTTAGTAAGATAAGGCTTTTGCATCGAAGATAGGAAGCTTCAACCGTGGAATAACAATTTTTACTGTCTAATAACTACTAATATTAACCACAAATCAAGATGCCTGCACATGTACGCATTTGTATTTTCCCTACATATATCCACATCTACATAAAAACAAAGCATACCATATATTTCTGGGGCATTTACATACATACCACACAATTCTGATGTATTTACATAGCGAACACCTAAAATTCTATATTTAAATATATAACACTGAAATTTTTAAAATCATATCAAACATACTATTATTACTGACTTTTAAAAGTGAAATAACATTTTCATGCATAGGTTTATGACACTAGATGAAGATAAATGTAAATGCCAAACAACAGGTGTTAGATATGCAATTATATAAGATCTGAGTGGTATATATGTTAGTT
Source organism: Phalaenopsis hybrid cultivar (assembly GCA_002079205.1). Taxonomy (NCBI): domain Eukaryota; kingdom Viridiplantae; phylum Streptophyta; class Magnoliopsida; order Asparagales; family Orchidaceae; genus Phalaenopsis; species Phalaenopsis hybrid cultivar. Next base: position 181,202 of record JXCR01129141.1, read on the forward strand.
TCTTGCAAGTAATGATGACCACCTCTCATATTTGTCCCTCCCTAGGTAGGCTAGATCACCCAAAAGGAAGAGACACACCAAGAGATTTCTACAAGTGGATTCAATCACTTCGGCAAGTGGGCCCAGTTCAACCACTTCGACAGTCAATCTCGATTTAGCCACTTTGACGGATATGCTCAATTCAATAAAACATTTTGAGTCCGATAAAGGCTTATGAGATTTTGAAACTTATTAGCCTTTGCATCAAGACACCATATTTGTTCAGATATATTGTCATATTTTTGTTTACAAATACTAAAAACTATTCCATTTAACATAATTTTATTCAAATCGAACAGTCGGGTATATATATATATTTAGAAATGTATAAGAAAAGTATTTGATAAATTATATATATATATATATNCTTCGACAGTCAATCTCGATTTAGCCACTTCGACGGATATGCTCAATTCAACAAAACATTTTGAGTCCGATAAAGGCTTATGAGATTTTGAAACTTATTAGCCTTTGCATCAAGACTCCATATAAAAAGGCTTGTTCAGATATATTGCCATATTTTTTTTTACAAATACTAAAAACTATTCCATTCAACACAATTTTATTCAAATCGGACTGTCGGGTATATATATATTTTTAGAAATGTATAAGAAAAATATTTGATAAATTATATATATATATAAATATATATATATATATTTAGAGACACACAAAGTCAAATTTGGCTGTTGAAATTTCAAATGGCCAAAACGCTAGCTTGGCATCAAATTTTCAAATAGAATATCAACATTATCATATTTATCCAAAGGCAGCGGCCCTTGTATTTGATTCTAGATTGTTGCACGTGCCGGGCCATAGATAGCCATAATATTTATTATTTCAGCATGTTATTCTTACTTTAAGAAAAATTAAACAATAAATGTAATTTAATTTTATATAAATTACATTTTAATAAGAGCGTAAGATAATGTTTTGTATTACACGGCAAAGTTTAAATTTTTCTATTTTCAAGGTAGAATTTATATTTTAATATTCAATGTCAATTTTTGGTACTTCCCGTAAATAAATGAAGGTCATTCACAATATGTTTATGGAAGATTTATTTGCGTGTCACTCAGTTTTTATATATTTATATTTTTAAGATTTAAATTTTAATTTTTACATATATATATCATCTTATTTAGATGTATTTTACTTTTTTTAATAATTATTTAAATTTTTAATGTTAAGCATTGTTATTTTATAAATAAATCAAATTTAGATGTTAAATGGTGGATTGACAAATAAAAACAGACCGGAACAGGTGGTCATCTCCACCAACCAAATCTTCATCCCGAAAATTACAGGATTACAGAGCCGGCGAGGCAGCTTCCTCCTTTAAGCGGCAGAGGAAACGCGTGCTGGTGAAATACCTACACCTCCTTAGAGATCGATAGAGAGAAAAAATAAAAAAAGGATCAAATTGCTTTGGTGGAGTGATGTGCTGTGACGATTGCGAGTGCCGGCCTCTTGGCTGGCTATTAGGCCTCCCCTTCGCCCTCCTTGCCCTAATCGTCTCCCTCGTTGGAATTATCATATGGATCGTCGGGTAAGTCTTCTATTTCCTCGTTTTCCCCCTCTCGATTCACAAAATTTCGCCGTCTTCTTTGATTAATATTAGTTTTCTGTGATTTTGTTGTTTGCGATTTTGATCGGGGGATTTAATTTTTCTCAAAAAAATATCAGGCTGTTGCTATCCTGCATATGCCCTTGCTGCCTCTGCGTTACGATTGTCGTTGAGATTGCGATCGAGTTGATCAAGGCTCCTATTCATGTTATGCAGTGGTTCACTGCCCAGATTCCCTGTTAGAATTTAGGGAAATTTATCATACTGATCGGTTTATGAGGATGATTTCGACTTATCTGTTAGTTTTTTTTTTTATTTTTTTTTAACGGATGGTGTTTTGTGGTGTAATTTCTTTTCCAGTTATGATGTTTGATGATTTCCTTTCTAGCAACAGAAAAAAAAATAATAATAATTAGAGCTTCTAGTTTCAACTTTATTGATGAACATTATGGCCCTATTTGCCTTCCAGAAAAACTCACGGAATACACTTTGATCTGATTTTGATGTTTTCTTTATGGGAGGGAGAATGAGACAGATTCAGCAGAAAGAATTGAATCATACTCACGCTGGTTTTGTAGAAAAAACAAGATCCCAAAAAATATAATATGCTTTTGGGATTTACAATAATTACTAAGAGGATTGCTACTGACGCCACAGTAAAAAGAGCGGTTCGATGTAAATTTTGATCGTTTGCATTAAAATTTTGGAAAATTTATGTGCACATCAATCCGTTCCTATGTATTTACATTTCTAACACCGAAAAAAGGAAATTTACATTTAGAACACCTATGAATCATAAACCCAAGTGGAACCGGGATGGCTAGGGAGCCCGTCACCCTAAAATTTCACTAAGTATTTTAATATCTCATAATACATCAAAAAATTTGCTCCTTAATTTTAAATATTTAGTAATAATTATATTTTTGATTTAATAATACTATTTATGATTGTTTTATATGTTTTCAAGAAGATGAAAGTTTTGAACTTAAATAGTCCCTGCCTCTTAATTTTTTATTTCGTCAATCATCTTTTTAAGTTCTAATTTCACAAAAGCATAGATGTATGCATGAAAAGATGTATTCCGCTAATACTTATTTGTTGTGAGAGGTGTGAATTGAGGGAACAAATTCGATTGATTCGAAGCTAAAACTTATTAGTAGAAGTTTACAAAATAAGAAAATCATAGAAAATATAAGATTTACGGGGAAAAAAGTTAAATAACGAAAAAAGGATCAGGAAGCCACAATACACCAATAAAGGTTAGTTTGTGGCAACTATAGCTTATGAAGAAGTTAGTGCGCTTCAACAGTGCTAGAAAGCTGCTGTGCAGAAGTTGCTACGGGAAGTCGTGTCTGTTTGTTTGTGCAGTGTACAACAGTCATTTATGATAACAAAAAACGTCTCTGTCACGGTTGCTCATTTCATACATGTAAACATAAACTCAGTTCATGGTTGCTCATTTCATACATGAAAATAGAAACTCATTTCGATTATTACATGAAAACAAAAATTCTGTTAAAATATTACATGATCAATTTGACACCTCACTAAACAGTGATTAACACAAAAATCAAAATTATATATATNTTTGAAATACAGACGATCAATCTCACGAGATAATCTCTTTTCAAATAAAATATTGCAAGCCTAATAACCATCGGAGGTGGAATCATCAAACTGCCCCGCTCACTTGAAAAAGTCACAATTCTATGATTTATTCATTAGACAACTATAAAATTTTCTTGTAGCTATGTTCCTGTTGCGAATTAAGCAGATAATATTGTAGTCCACAATAGTTGTAAAATACTTTAGAGGCATCAGAAGACCTTGAACTCTTTTTTTCTGAATGTTTAAAATCACAAAGCACAAATAGTTAGATGCAATATTAGTTAAAAATAATATTAGAAGTACAAAATTAAAGTTTTATAAAGTTGTGAGGTCTCGGAGCATAATATATAAACTAACAAATAATGTGTCACTAAAAGAAGACCATAGACCTTAAAAAAAAAGGGTTCTTGGTTGCCTTTAAATCATTTATTACGAAGCTTTTATGCGTCACAGAAGCATATCACCACAAAGGTCATCCAGAAAAACCTTAAGTCATATGATTGAAAAAGAATGTTATTTTGTTTTCATTTAAACCATAAATACCAAGATCGAATGTGTAACAAAACCATATCACGACAAAGGTGATATAGAAGAACTCTTAAAGTCATTCATGTCATGATAGACCTGAAAAACTGCATGCAAAAATAATGAAAAAGTAATTTGCACTTAATCAAAATTCTACATGATATCATTGCATATATTGTCATTACAATAAACAATAATTATTTTGGCAACATTTTAGACATAAATAAAATGCAGTGCACAAAATCCTTTCACCCATTACTTAGTGCACTTGTAATTTGCTCTCAACTCCATCATCTCCTTAGCATCTTCCCCGTCCCGTGTACAAGAGTAACGTAAATCAGATTCAGCTTATGATATTGATTGACCTTGGCAATATGCTTTAGTGGAAACTTGTGATTGATTCTCTTATGCACAATTAAAATTAATGACACAACGTGAAGGACGCTGATGAATGTAGTTGCGGAGGGTCATCCTAGCGACCAGAATCTTTAATTACATTCTATCATATTCTCTTCACGTGCTTTCCTTAAATTTTTTTTATAAATTCTCTCATCCTTAATAAAATAGTTCCATCTCTGAAAGCCAAAAATCACAAAATAATAGCTTCACCTCTTTATTCCACATGACAGACGAACCAATTTCTTTTGTCTTACCCATCTCGATTAATAGCATGAAAAGAGCTAACCACCTTATATTTGTGGCGAAGAATAAAAATTTATCTCATCAAAATAAAAGCCATTTAAAATCCCATAACTGAATAGGTAACAAAAAAGAAACATCTAAAATCTATCAAGACACAACCACATCATCACAACCAATATACTACCACCAACACATCACAACCACCACCCCCCACGCAATTACCACCACTACCACCACACAATCACCATCAACATACCACTACAGCCTCACAATCAACACACTACCAACACAACACCACCACCACTATCTCCACACTACCACCAACACACCACCATCACCACTACCACTACCTCCTCACTTACCCACAACACACCATCATCACCACCGCTAATACCACCAACACACCATCATCTCCACACCGCCATTACCACCAAAACAACAATACCATCACCCACCATCACAACACAATTACCATCAACACATCGCCACATCATCACA
>JXCR01129149.1:0-10124 GCA_002079205.1 Phalaenopsis hybrid cultivar
TTATGGTGAGACCTCCATATACCCTTTCTCTTCTTAGATTACTATGCAGTATAATATTCTTTTCATCAATTTGTTGTAATTTCTAATCCTTATTAACTATTAATAAAAAAAAAATTAAACAATGTTTATTTAACAACTTGAGAGAATATTTCAAAATAATCAATCTCATATATTTTGGTTTAATCTTTGGCCAATAGTTTGGATTTATACATTTCTAGTGAGCCATTAGATTTTTTATATTAAAAACTCATACGCATTCTACTTTTTTTTTCCCTTTCTATTAGTATCACTAATTCTCATGTTTTGTTTTCTTAAAGAGCTTCCATTTTTTTCTTCATTAATTTATTCCAATTCATATTATTGAAAGTCCCATTGATTATTTTAGGGATAAAATTGTATGGAGGCTAGAAAGGTAGGATTAGTGATTGTGTAGATTTTTTCTATGATCAAATTAAATATATGGGATGCTCAATGGAAGTTCTTGTACTTTTGTCTTGCAGAGTCAATGGTTACTTCAATTAATTTAGTGGAATGAATATATTTGGTTGATTGGACTTACATAGATTGTGATGCCTTTTTCCTAAAGTAAATTTATAGTGTGCTGAGTGGAAGATGATTTCGGTACTTCACTTTAGAAGTGGTTGGTGCATTGGGATGAGGGTTAAAGAAGAGTAATTTTGGAGAAAAAAAAATTTATGAATGATATTTCTCCTTGGGGTAAGTAGCATAAAATAGAAATCTTCTTCATTGGAAGTGACATCATCCGACACAACTTTCTCATGGGGGATGGAAGCATTTGTACATTTTCTAAGTGGGAAAGTAGTCAGTAAAGATGATAAGGGATTGAAGGTGGTGGAGAATGAAGACATGCTAAGATTGAATGTTGGCAATGGTGAATAAAGAGTGGAGGACTAGGCTAGATACATAAGAAATGGATTGGTGGATGGTAGAGGGTGGAGATAACACAATGATAAAACAGTGAAAAAGAAATAAAATTGTCTGTTTCCTTCATAATTAAGATAAAATATAAAATAATATTTCATGGGCATTTCACCAAAAGTTCTTTTAGGAAAACCATCAAGCTCTACCCAAAAAAAATGCCTAAGCATTTTACATCTTAACATCTAAACTTGCTTTCTATTGCAAATCTGTTACATATTTATGGTCAATACATGGAATCTATAAGAATAAAATAATTCAATAAAGGCTTTCATTGGGCTTTGTTTTATGGGGAATGTTATTTAAAGGATGATAAGAAAAGTAAATTTATTTTTAAAATTTAAATTTCCTCCAATATTGTTTTATTAGCTTAAATTCATAATTTATGCTTTGTTTTATGGAGAATGTTATTTAAAGGAGAGAGTGTTGTTTAATTTTAAATTTCAGTAGTAATTTTCTCCATTTAAACTTTTCAAACTATTTTTTATTTCGAGCATCATTCTTATTTTGAGAGACGCCACCAATTAAGGAGAGAGAGGAAGTCTACTGTGACAAAATTATCATGCTTAGGAAAGCCATTCCAAAGAAGGGAGGCATCACCTTTTGTGGAGGAAAGAAAAAATACTGAATTTCCAAGATTTTTTGTTGTAAGGCTTGACCATGCTTGAAATTTCTCTAAATAATATAAAACCTTTAAAAAATCTCAAAGAAGTTAATTATATTACTCCTTGATCACAATCTTGCCATTTAGGAATTGTTTAAAGCCTTCTCTTGCTTTGTAAAGTTTATACATTAATAATAATTAATAGACTTTTTTTTCTTCATAGATATGATGCCTTGAAATTGACATTCTTGTTTTATATTAGCTCTTTCTTTTTTCAAGAACTCTTCTCTAACTGAGCTAAATATTTGATGATGGATTGATGCTGTGATTGGGTCAATAATTCATTGTGGATGATAAGAAAAGTAATTATTATTCTCTTGATTGGAAGAAAGTATGGGGGCTCTAAAACACCCTATTTCACATATAATTTATTTTCCAAGCACATTTTTTTACAAAAAACATAAAATTAGTTTATTATTATATCTAATAAATTTTCTAAATAAAAATATTATAATGATAACTTTTTAATTAATTAAAATTTTCTAATTATTATTATTCTCCCCAATTTTAGAATATTTTTGCTTGCACGGATGACATTTATTTTTCTGTGTTTGTGGCAAACTTTTGCCTTTTCTTGTGCGACAATTTGAACGATTGGTTGGGGTTTTGGGTGCAATGAAGTAGTTTGGTTGGTGAAATAACCAGGGATTTTGGATATTTTAGGTCAGTTTGTCGTGAACTTGTATCTGCTCCCTGCTACAGGCTTGGAATTCCATTGAATCTGCTTGTGGTACATTTTCCACTTATGTTGCCCGTATATTTTGTCTGGCCATGATTCATTAAGCATTTCAATTGCTTTTTACGATTGTACATTATGAAGTTTAATAACTTTGCAAAGGGTAAATGAATGAGAAAAGCTGCAGTTTAATCCTTATTAGCATTCTACTTCAAATCCCTTTATCAACAACTGGAGCTCCCTATATTTTGCTAACACAAACCGTGTATACAGCTTAAGAAGGAAATTTATCAGGAAGTCAAGCATTTTCTAGTGAACTGTTTGTTACTAAGCACCTTGTTGTTACGCATCTGAAACTTTTGATGGTATAAAGCTTTTGATGCTCTGATAGTCTACAATTTTGTGCTGTTGGAACTATTCTAACATCTCCTGCAGTTTTGGTACCCTGTAAATCATCTATTATGATTTTGATTGAATTAGGGGAGTTAAATTTCACTTTTCTGGTATATACAAATTTCCATGTTCGTTAAGTGACTGTCATATAATCCCTTTAATATAATCGTATCTGTCAATTGCATCTTGAAACCTTCAGGTTTACCGAGGAAAGCTTCCTGAGAATGAAAGCAGGCAATATTTTCAGCAACTCATTGACGCAGTTGATTATTGTCACAGTAGGGGCGTCTTCCACAGGGATTTGAAGGTTGGCAGTTTGCTTGTGTAATTGGTTTGCCTTGCACTTTGGTATAGTTTTTTAGACTAATAAATTCAAAGTTACATGTGCAGCCTGAGAATCTTCTTCTTGATTCACATGGGAACTTGAAAGTTTCAGATTTTGGATTAAGCGCATTGCCTCAGCAGGTAAGTTTTAGTTGTTTTATTTTATATTTTCGAGTATTTTTTTTTTATTGTCAACGCGGAAACTATACTTTGACATAGTGAAATCTTCCATTTTTTTGTTAATTTATTGTTTGTTATGCACTGTTTTTTGTTTTAGGGGGTTGGTCTTCTTCATACAACATGCGGTACACCAAATTATGTTGCACCTGAGGTACTCTTTAGCTTTAGATTCCTTTTTAGGTTCATTTTCCAGGTCTTCGTATCTTCTTTGTGATGAATAATTGGAAGTCATCTGCACTTTGGGTTAGATCATAGCGTGGTCCTTTACTTAGTAGTTTTGTTATCATGTATGTCTGATTTGATTGATATATTTACAAGAAAAATCCAATTGTCTATTTTGTAAAGGTCAATGAAAAGGCATTTACCGATTATAGGTTCTCAGCCACCAAGGTTATGTTGGTTCTGCAGCTGATGTGTGGTCATGTGGAGTCATACTTTATGTGTTGATGGCTGGCTACCTTCCTTTTGATGAAGCCGATCTTTCAACCTTGTATAGAAAGGCTAGCTACTATTTGCTCTTCAGTTTGACATTTTTTATTTATACTCTAAACTTGCATTACTCTCTTTTTGCTGCACATTGAAATGCTATGCATGCGTAATTTGAACCTACTTGAGTGTCTGTTGTGTTAGTTGGGTAACATCTTTGTTGTTCTTACTTTACCTCGAATAGATTAAGCCGTCTTAGTTCCGAAAAACGTCGAATTTGATCTGGATGCAGAGCTCAGATTTGTGTTGAATTAACCGTGCAAATGTGTTTCATTATGGAACACCTTTCTCAATAAGGCCAAGTGTCACATCCTAATCTTTATAATCTATACTGCATATTAATTCTAGGAGTTGGAGTAGAACAGTGGGAGGGATACAATATTTATTTCTATTACATTTTACATATTTAAAATATTTTTTGCACAAAAAAAAATTAATATTTATCCGTCGAAAATTTTGGATCATCAATTTATTTATAGTGCCATACTAAATTCAAAAGAATATGAAATGAAAACTTTAAGTCTTTCACTTACACTATCCACAAATATATATATTAAACTCACATGTGTGATTACTTCATTATTGTCCCGAAACAAACTTATGTTTCATACTATTCATGATATTCATAAATTTTTTATATTTATTCTATCTTCTCCTTGAAAAATAAACATGGGCATAAAGTTCCGTAGATTAGTCCATCCTATACAAGAATTGATCAAAAAAAGAAGTTGAATATGTAAAGAAACGTAATATGTCTGCTTATCAAGTTTATAAAAGAAGCGAAGAACATTTATTTGTTTCACAATATGTTTAATGAACATTATGGTTTTATTTACAAATTTATTGCAAACTCTTGGTTCATTAATATTTCATATTAAAATTACACATACACACACATTTATTATCTTTATTGTAAATTCACCAATCAAGTTTTTAGTGGTGAATAATAGAGCGCATTTGATATGATACAAAATTTTCTATTAGTTAAGTTTAACTTAAAATTATTTCCTTATACAAATACCAACTCAAGTCTAGAAGGCCACTTAAATGATATAGCCAGTGGCTAGGGACAATAATCCTTATGTCATGTTGGGTTGACTTCCTCTTTTAACTAAGTTGGCATGCTTCAAAATAACCTAAGTTGATGGAGCTAGAGGAATTTAATTGATTTTGTCATCATTTTTCCTAGCATCTGCTCTATAAACTAAAGATGATAAAATTTCCCCTTCCTAAAATAATAATTTAAAAAAAAACTTCTTACTACCATGAGCTAAACATTTAATATATATATCAACTAGTTTTAATCTTATGTTTTCTCTCATCATCAGAAGTGATAATTTATTATAAAGATTTGCTTCTATGGGGAACACAACTAGATCTTAAAGTCCTTGCAGTAGTCTGAGTTATGTATTATCTTCAATTCAAAATTTCTCATAATTTGACGTGGAGCCACACTCTTAGAAGTGCAAGGAACAAATTTCTGGAGCACCCAATTATCTTTTTCACAAATGTTTGAAATTCTATGAATTGATCTAGGTTTTCAAGTGAAAACTCTTACCAGAGCTTATTCATCAGTCATTTGAGAATGTAGACATTTCATTTGGACAAAATGTAGGTTGTTTGAGCAACAAGAGCTTCAACTCCCCACCGACTGTTCTGGAGATGAAATAGTTATCTTTTACTTACTAAAGCTTATTGTGCTCACACATAAATTGCTCAATTGACCTAGGGAAGAAATTGAGGATGGTAGAGAAACCTCTAAGGAATGTGCAGTAAGCATAGTCAAGCTGTAAACACCGAAAAAACATGCATTTATTACCTTTCAAGAAAAAATCATGCATTTATTGGTTGATATTCAGATTCATTATGCTAATGCAGGGACAATTGGTGAACTATGCGCCTTAAATTTATCATGGGGAGGCTAATTTGGTTCAATCTAGTTTTAAGATTAGAGACACGCCCAATGATTTGTTGCGATGCTTTAATTAATGGAGCCTATGATTGCAGGCGGCAATCCTCTCAGTTCAGTTCAAGATCCATGGTAGCTCAGCTTTATCTCTCATAGGCAATTTTGATAAGCTCATGTATGGTTTGGGTAGTAATTCATGGGCTTAGATTAGGTCAATTGTACATCGTAGGGTAAGTTGGCTAAAAAATAGGCTCAGCTTGGTTGGTTTATTGGTTTTGAGTGAAATTTGGATCAAATTGGCTTGGATAATTCTAAGTGGTGCTAGCCTAGGTCTATCCAAAGTTGAAGTCGGTTATGTGTAGCATTGCATTGACTCATACGACCTTAAATAGGTTAATTTGGATTCTTGAATGTTTGAATTGACTCATATGACACCTTGTATCCAGACTCCAGTAGGCAACTTAAGAGGCCCATTTGGACACAAACTTATCCTAGTTACTTGTTTGGTCATCTAACCACATTTGTTGGCCAAGCATTGTACAATACAGATGATATTCTAGTTGTCCCAATTAGAGGAGCGAGAAGTGTGAGAATCTTACCCACAGTGGCGAGGAGAATCCCTACATAGAATTTGGTATAAACACTGGCCAACATCCATGGCCACCCTCGAGCGCAACATCCCTTGCTTCAAATATTTTAAATATACATAAAAAGGCATTGTTGGCTAACCATAAAATGTTGGAATGGTCCAAAATGCAACCACCTATGGCATAGCTCATTGTTGAGTATCATATATGGGAGTTGACATCCAAGGAGCTTGCAAACAAACGCCCTCTCCAACTGGCTCAGATTTGCTTTCATTGATTCCTGGTCAAGAGAGACTGTAATTCCTTAATTAGAGAGGCTATTCAAGTCAACCATCTCATCAATTTTGATGTGTTCAGGTCTTTGCAATGCACCAGTCCACTTATCTCAAGGCTTAGTTGGAATTCTGGTCATAATGGCTTTTAAGTTGCTGCCACTATGTTTCTCCTGCTGAGCAGTTGCTGTCACCGGCTTTCCAGGTGTGTGAGATCTGTTTTGCCCTCTGCCAAAGAGTTTTTGAGTGCTGTTCTGCTTGCTGCTGCTAGGGGAATGCGAAGAGCCATTCTGTCGAACAGTTTGTGTGCATAAGCACCGCTCTAGTATGTTATTCCCATAGACACAGGTGGTTATACAGCTTCTGGCAGGTATCTCCTATAACTACTCAATACAGAGTCTCGGTTACCATCTGAATATACATCCATTTGATCACTAGTTGGTAGGACAATACTTACTTCAATGCAGTCCACACTCATGATTTGTCCCAAGTATTTTACAATTTTTTCTGCTCTCTCTTTTGGTTGGAGACTTAGTCTAATGTGGCATACTGCCTGGAGTACCTGTGGCCCTCATCTGGGCTTATGCTGGCGGGATGTGTCCCATCTGTATCAGCTGCGAAGGCTGCGGCTCTTCGCCTGTAGTGCCAGAAAGTAAACCATTGGCATCTTTATCTACCACACGAAGGGTGCTGCGCCTGTGCCACGGGATAATAAATTGGCTTCCATACAGTTTTTTTTTTTCTTTTTCAGAATAAATAGGCTTCTATGAGTGTTGTAGTTGCACCATGGTCACATGCTCCTATGACGGAGCCCACGATCTGCAAGTCACTACTATCCAAGATGCTGGCTACCTCAACTAGAGCTTCAATCTCCTTGCCAAGCTCATCCACCTCCATAGACACACCAAGCTTAACCTTGTCGCCACCATCTCTCTTATGAAAGGCTCCAATGAGTTCGTGTTGAATGGTTTCCATAATAGTTTGGGTTCTGGGGTCAGCCCTGCTTGACCATGGCGATGCATGGGTTGCCTAGCCTACTAAGCCCAAGCAAGGATTTTCCTAGGTAGCTATGTTCCTCTATGACTAAGGCTAAGCTTAATTGGTTCATGTATAATTTCAAATTGGTTTTAAAAAAACCCAAAGTGTGAATTTATCAATTTGATTTTGGCATGATTGGAGGGGCTTGGGTGAATCTACTTAGATTTGAATTTACAAGAAGTGGCTCTTAAAAGTGTGAGGTGCAATCCATTCAAGTTTTGTGTCAGTCTAAGATGAGTCTAACCTAGATAAATCAATGGGTTCAATATGGGGTCGTATTGCATTATAAAGTTAATGATGGTTTTAGCGGCCATTTGGGATTAATCTCTCTTCTATCATGGGAAATAACTTCCAAGGGTGGCTTAGCTGACTTAGAAGATGTGATTGACGTATTTCTTCTTTGGGAGTGTCAATTGATCACTCACAGCCACTAATGTTTTAATTGATTTCAATAAGATTTGATGATGGGTTTTAAAGGTTTTAGCCTAAATCTATGCCTATCTATGCTGAGAGTCTTGCGGTCAGAATTCACCCTCAAATTATTTCATGTTAACTCTATGTGATTATATATATATATATATATAAGGTTTACTTTAAATTCTAAATGATACTACTAACAAATATTAAATTATATATCTTTCATATACTTTGGAATAATTTGTTTGTGTCTAACAATCCTTTCTCACCAAAATTAAAATAAAAATATAAAAAAAATATTGCCGTTCGAGCACATCAAATTGATGTCATCGCTTCACTTGTTTTAAACTTTTGTTGCATGAATTTTCTTCCTTCTAGCATTTCAAATTCTCGTCTTGATTTTCATGTGAATTTTTCATCTATTTTTCATAACAATGTAAGTGTCCATTTTTAGATAATTTTGATACATTGAGCGCATTGCACATTCCATTTCAAAAAAAATAAGAGGCAAATGAAGAACTTTAGTTGTGCTCGAGTAGTGTTTAATAGTTTTCATGTGTTGCTGCATCCATAGCNTATTGAGCGCATTGCACATTCCATTTCAAAAAAAATGAGAGGCAAATGAAGAACTTTAGTTGTGCTCGAGTAGTGTTTAATAGTTTTCATGTGTTGCTGCATCCATAGCTTGTCGGTGATGTTGTATTTAATTGAATTGACTTTGTGGAGATTGCACGAAGGTCAACATAGGATACTTACATGGACACCACAACTACCTCATAATTGTACTCAACCACATGTATTTACTCTCAGAGATCGTGTTTACTGATATCTTCGCAGATATACACAAAACTTGCATGCATTGCTTGACTTGTTCTTATGACATCACTTTGCAACCTCTTTGCAATGCCTTATGTTCAGCCATCTATGCCTAGCGCTTGACACCTATTCTTAACCATCTAGTGTAGCTCTTATATGCACAATTTCCAGAACATTGATGCTTTCATCAAATCTTTTTTGGACCTTTGCTAGCACATCTTTTCCCAACCTTTTTTTGTTTATCTCAACCTCCTTGACAAATTTATCCTCTCTTTTCTTTTCTTTTCCCACCAATTTTCTGAAAAAAAAACATTTATATTTTCAGGTTTGCAACCACTGGAAGTGTAATAACGAATCTGTAAATCAAGTCATGTATATTGGGCGCATGTTTGTGGCCAAACAACTTCAATTTTGGTGTTGCTCGTGCGCTATCTTTATTTTTTAGGACTTGTTTTACTTTGCCTTTTTTCCTCTTCAAGTAATCTAAAATTAGAGAGTTTATTTGATTTTCTCAAATTCCTCACAAATTCAAGTAGGGTATTTTGTGAATGTATATTGGCAAGGAGAAGATGCATCAAAAGATGTCTAATTAAAATTAATGTTGAGGTCTATGATAAAAGAGTTAGTCTTATATATAGAACAACAACAACTACAACAACAACAACAACAACAAAACCTTTATCCCTTTAAGTGGGGTCGGCTACATGAATCATTTTCTCGATTGCATCCTATTTAGTGTCATATTTTCATTTAATTCTAATAAATTAAGATCATTTTATTACAACATGCCCAAGTTTGTCGAGGTCTGCCTCTTCCTTTCTTAACATAAGTCAAATCTAAAACGTCTATTCTTCTAATCGGATCATTAGGTGGTTGATGTTTAATGTGACCAAACCATCTAAGACGACTCTCTCTAATTTTGTCCGTCACTGGAGCTACATCAACCTTATCACAGATATATTCATTTCACATTATCTTTAAGTGTAAAGCCACTCATCCACCTAGTCATTTTCATCTCGGCAACACTTAACGTAGTTTTATGTTTTCTCTTTTAAAGGCCAATATTTAGCGCTGTAGAGCATTGCAGGTCTCATCACCATCTTATAAAATTTTTCTTCTAGTCTAAACAACACTTTTCTATCACACAATAGGCCTGAAACATTCCTCCACTTCAACCAACCAACTTGAATTCTACTAATAACATCCCCATCAATATCACCTTTTAATAATTTGATCACCTATTGTTACATTTCTGTCACTAGAGCTACTACTACTAAAATTACATTCCATGTATTCAGTTTTAGTTCTACTCAAATGAAGGCCTTTAGACCCCAAGATAGACCTCCATAATTTAAGTTTTTTCTGAGCTTTTTCTCTTGTCTTATCCATGAGAAGGATATCATCAACAAAAAGCATACACCAA
>JXCR01129154.1:0-18861 GCA_002079205.1 Phalaenopsis hybrid cultivar
AGCTGCGTTTTTGTCTGTTTGTTTCCGTATAAATTATTGATTTCGATGGAGCTATTTAAAAATAAATAAATAAATAAAAAGAATTGTTTGCACTTGATTTTGGGTATGAGCGGAATATACCCTCTAAACTCTCATATATAATTTGATATTTTCAAAGAAAATATCATTTTATGCACTTTTTAANTAGAAGCTGCGTTTTTGTCTGTTTGTTTCCGTATAAATTATTGATTTCGATGGAGCTATTTAAAAAAAAAATAAATAAATAAAAAGAATTGTTTGCACATGATTTTGGGTATGAGGGGAATATACCCTCTAAACTCTCATATATAATTTGATATTTTCAAAGAAAATATCATTTTATGCACTTTTTAAATATCAAACTAAAATTTGTAATTAATAAATGCATATTTTTTAAAATAATTTAATTTTTCATTAAATATATGAATAAATTTAAATATTACCATTATTAATTATTTAAAAGCAAAAACATTGGTAAAGCGGCATTTAAATATCTAAATTTAGGCGTGAGAATTGCGTGGCATGTATGTAAATCTTTCTAAACATTTATGTATTCTTTCAATTCCGAAATAAATAAAAATGCTTAAAAACAGTATTATTAGACATTCAGAGAAAATATTAGAAGTCTAATGGTGGGACGTCACGTGTCAAATGACCTCCCAGTAATACACTATTTTGGGAGCCACTTGACACGTGACTCCCCACCATNATTTCAATTCCGAAATAAATAAACATGCTTAAAAACAATATTATCAGACATTCAGGCCTCAAAACTTCGAGAAAATGTTAGGAGTTTAATGGTTGGACGTCACGTGTCAAATGACCTCACAATAATTCACTTTTTTGGGATCCACTTGACACGTGGCTCCCCACCATTAGAATTCTAATGTATTAGGACTCCTGAAGTAATATTTTTTCGAAAATTTTAAGCTTTGTATTGAATAACACAGAAATTGAAAAAAAAAAAAGAAAAAAAAAATCTTAATGGTGGCTGACGCGTCCACGTATCGAGAGATTACAGGGCCTGGGGATTACGCTGTTCGGGATTGCATATATGTTCGTCCACGACGGCCTGGTACACAGAAGATTTCCGGTGGGGCCCATCGCCAACGTCCCTTATTTCCGGCGAGTGGCCGCCGCTCATCAGGTATCCTTTCTCCCTGAGCAAATATCATGTGCACCGGGCGTACGCGTACATCTATTTCATCCACACAACATGTTTTTTCCTCTTCTTCTCGATTCTTCTTCCACTTTCGCGCAATCTCATAGCTGAGAACGACGATTATTGCTTTTTATTTTTTAATGTTGCTGGTCATAAAATCTGAGGTGTTCGCAGATCCACCACTCGGAAAAATTTGAAGGCGTCCCCTACGGGCTTTTCATGGGACCTAAGGTGCGTTGGCGCTCTTGTTTTCTCTGCAACTTTAATGGACGAAATATATATATTTTTTGTGCCCAAATTTTATTTTTTCATTGTTTGCTCTATATGCATCTGCTATAGAATATTGAGTAATTAATAATTCTAGCATTGAGAAAACAACTCATTTTATCACATAAATGAGAAATATTCGCGTACCTCTAACGTACGCAGAGCTGCGTAGTCGGTAGATTAGAGAGAGTGTATTGGGGGGTTATATCTGCGTTATACCTCCTGTAACCTACTTGTAACTAGTAAGTTCCGCGCTTATGTTTTCATACATTTATAAGTTACATGTAGGTTACAGAGAGGTTACAGGGGGTATAACGCAGATATAACCTTCTAATACCCTCATTGTAACCTAACAACGTAGGCAGTTCTGCGTACGTTAACGTACACAAATATTTCTCCACAAAAAATTAGTTTTATATGGTGTATTGGAGCGTGTGATAATATATGAAAAGAAGATGGGTCGATTTGAAATATTCTTATACACACATGATTGTTGAATATTTAGTGATTTATGTGGGCTTAAAAAATATTTTTTGAATAAAATTATGTCATAACGAGTCATGTATAACTCTGTTGTTAGATTTGATGACATCTTCAATGATATTTTAACTTAATTTTGTAGAGAGTTTGACGTGGCTTAATGGAAAAAAAACATTGATTTTTCTTTAAAATATGGATTGTAATTTTGATTTTTATAAATGTTTTGCACTTAGTCTAATATAATCTATTAATTTGAAATTCATTCTTGGTAGATTTTCAATTTCATGACCAAAATTTCTAGTGATGTAATTCTCTGTTCACATCCAAGTTGGAATATACCACATAATTTTTATGTATTTTTTTTCTCATAAGAAACTTTTGTATTCGAGTATTTGAAGTTCTGTTGACATAAATTTATTCATGAAAATATGCATTTCAATTTACTTAGTATTTTTCTTATATAATATCAAAGATTTGAGTTTTATGCATGTAAATATGAAATTAAGCTTAGGTCTTGGATATGTAAAGACACAAAAATAGCCTGGTAAATATAAATGTAATTAATGCCCATATAAACATAACGTTCTCTAATGCATCTCTAAGCTATTTTTTCTTATGGTTTTGACTGCTTCCTTTCTAATATCTTGTTCATGTCTTATCAGGAATTGGAGGAGGTTGGTGGGTCTGAGGAGTTGGAGAGAGAGATCAAGAGGAGAATTAAGATGCAAGATAAATAACTCCAATTTCATTTGCTGATGTTAACTCGATTTTTATTTTTTTTTTTTTTTGCAATGAAAATTTGGATGCATACTACACAATTCTTTTGTATTTACATATCTAATATCTAAAATATAATATTTGCATATATAATACTAATGTTGTAACTACATCAAAGTCCAGAANGAAGTCATATAGGGAAGAGAATGTTTTAGGAAGCCTTTTCCCTAGAAAACCAATGTACAAACTTGAGGTCCCAGTCGGTATTGCAAGTACCTTCAAGGCCATGGGCACAATACTGAAGAATATCACCATCTTATGCAACCTCATTGAAGAACTCATCATAGTTGAAAAGCTCAAAGAAATTTTCACTTCTGAGGCGAAAACTCAGAGATATTGTAAAGCACCCGTCATAGGTGGAGGTGGCAAATTGACTCCCGCAAGAGTCGTCCTGATCCAAGGATTCGTACCAGCCATCTTCAAGGGTGACAGATTCAAGGACACATGAAAATTAGACTTGAAAAAGTTTAGACATAAACACATTTACTCCGTTGAGTACACTCGACACACCACATCTACACATCCTGCAATCATCTTCACAGATGTTGATATGCTCATTAGAGTTAATCCATTCAATGAAGCTATCATGATCACCTCCATCATAGAGAGTTTCCAAATCAAGAGTATCTTAATTGATACTGGAAACTCTTTGAACCTTATTTATTTATTTTTCTGTTTGGCTGCCATCTTAGTTCTTGAAAGACTTCTATCTAAATGATTGAATACGACACACAAAGAATAATTTTGCTATCTCAAAGAATAGAAATAATATATTAGAATGGATTCAATCATTTAGATGATAAAATTTTTTGGAATTTATGGATATGCTGAACCATGATTTTTTTCTTACCTTATGGGTGTAAGATAATGTTTATTTTAATTATAGGGTCTTGTTCCACACAAGGGTAAGCCCTAGTAGTTAATTACATTGAGCCATAAGAAAAAAATCTTGATTAATATAATAATTCAAATGTCTAGAGATCAGACTTTAATAACTGAAGTGATTAGAAGTAGAGGGTCTAAATTGGAAGAATTAAGTTCCAAAAGTGGGACTTACAATCTGATGATGATGTGTCGGGGTAAAAGCTTAAGATATAAGAGAAATTTGTAAATTTTTGATGAATTTGATATGATTAAGTAAAGTCAAAAGAAAAATTGGGGATACTGGATTTAACTGACACGAATGATTTGAAACCCTAAATTAAGGATAGAGTCAGGTAGGAAATGATTTTTAGATGAGAAATGAAACCTTAGACTCTATAAAGAAACTCATAGGTGGACTAACATAGATTTTGGAATAACATCCCCGGTCCAAAAGTCCATGGCTTTCTGTCATTCCAGGAACATTGATATCTATCGACTATGACCAACCTCATAACTAGGAATTCCACTTGAATGCTGGAGCATTGAGGATTCGTAGCTCGAGAGCAGTCTGAAATAACTTCGTAAGTAATCCTGGGTTACTTTATTCTAAGGCATTCCTTCCAGTCTCAAGGGGTAGGTTTGTTGTTCTGTAACCCCTAGTCCTTAGCACTAACTATAATACCTAGACTAAGCAAGACTTCTATAATCAAATTAACCTAGGGTAAATGTACGACTCTAGGTTTAGTTTCTAACTTAGCTAACCTCAGGTTAATGTCAAATCTACCTAAGTTTTGTTCTTAATCTTTATCTTGGTGTGTATTAGATGTTTATTTGAAGTTTGATATTTCATGCCTTATTTCAATTCCTAAGTTTGTCAATTATGTTGAGAAATCAAAATTTTCTAACTTTAAATTTCTTTAGTTTGAGATTGATTTTCTTATGTTTGTGGGGAAAACTAATTTGTGAGAGGTTTCTACCCTTTTTTTGTTTTGTGTATTTTTTGTTATGAAATAACATACGAAATAAAAATAACACATATACTTAGACTTGGATTATACATGGGATAGGGTTGAGTTGAGGTTAATTGAATTTCTAGCTTAGGCCAACTCAAAATTGAGCTAAGGTATGATGTATGTAAACTAATTTAGGCCTGTGTCAGACATAGACTGGCTCGGGTTAAGTTTGGTATTATTTAGGTTGACCAGGGATGACTTATGTTTGATTTGAGTTTGACTTGGGTAGTCTATGCTGACTCGGGTTGGGATAGGTTTGATATAGGTTGACTCGAGTTAAGCTGGATTGACCCAAATTGACTTGGGTTTGACCTGTGTTAAGGTAAGCTACCCAAGTTGATCTAGGTTTGATTTGTGTTAAGTTCACGTGGGATAGGTTTGAGTTAACTTGGGTTAAGCTTGTTTAACTTGATTTGGATTAGGTTTGATTTGGGTTTAACTCAAGTTAAGCTAGGTTGACTCGAGTTGACTTGGGTTAGGCTGGGTTAACCCGAGTTAACTTAGTTCGATTTGGGTTGACTTAGGTTAGGTTTAATTTAGTTTAACCCAGGTTAAGCTGGGTTAACCCAAGTTGACTTGGGTTTGATTTAGGTTTGAACCGAGTTAGACAAGGTTATCTCAAAAGTCTCAACGGGTTGACGAGCTAGCCAGGAAACTCTTTTCATTCCCTTATCCTTCTTGCTAATCATTGCAAGCCTCCAATGGAAGGTTTGAGGGAATCGGAGAACTAAATATATATTTAAAAATTGGGTCATATACACAGGCCTTTTACTTAAAGAATTGGACCGCCAATCACCATAACATATCAAACAACTTCCTCCCCTTTTTTATTATTCCCAAACCTATTTGCTCACAGAAAAAACCTTCTCGTCTTCGGATATCCGAACTACTTCGATTTTGTCTGAAGTATTTCGATCTATTTGGAAGTCCTGATCAATAATAAATACATTTGACAATTTTCGAGGCAGAACCCCACGACATTGCTATGGTCTCTCGAGAAAAAGGAGACTCTTTCTGTTTTTCTCTCTTTACACAGAAAGATTTCAGGATCTTATACTGGATTGTGTGGTATCACGAATAATATGAGATCCTACGTCCCAAANGCGTACCTCTAACGTACGCAGAGCTGCGTAGTCGGTAGATTAGAGAGAGTGTATTGGGGGGTTATATCTGCGTTATACCTCCTGTAACCTACTTGTAACTAGTAAGTTCCGCGCTTATGTTTTCATACATTTATAAGTTACATGTAGGTTACAGAGAGGTTACAGGGGGTATAACGCAGATATAACCTTCTAATACCCTCATTGTAACCTAACAACGTAGGCAGTTCTGCGTACGTTAACGTACACAAATATTTCTCCACAAAAAATTAGTTTTATATGGTGTATTGGAGCGTGTGATAATATATGAAAAGAAGATGGGTCGATTTGAAATATTCTTATACACACATGATTGTTGAATATTTAGTGATTTATGTGGGCTTAAGAAATATTTTTTGAATAAAATTATGTCATAATGAGTCATGTATAACTCTGTTGTTAGATTTGATGACATCTTCAATGATATTTTAACTTAATTTTGTAGAGAGTTTGACGTGGCTTAATGGAAAAAAAACATTGATTTTTCTTTAAAATATGGATTGTAATTTTGATTTTTATAAATGTTTTGCACTTAGTCTAATATAATCTATTAATTTGAAATTCATTCTTGGTAGATTTTCAATTTCATGACCAAAATTTCTAGTGATGTAATTCTCTGTTCACATCCAAGTTGGAATATACCACATAATTTTTATGTATTTTTTTTCTCATAAGAAACTTTTGTATTCGAGTATTTGAAGTTCTGTTGACATAAATTTATTCATGAAAATATGCATTTCAATTTACTTAGTATTTTTCTTATATAATATCAANTCATTGATTTTTCTTTAAAATATGGATTGTAATTTTGATTTTTATAAATGTTTTGCACTTAGTGTAATATAATCTATTAATTTGAAATTCATTCTTGGTAGATTTTAGTCTCAATTTCATGACCAAAATTTCTAGTGATGTAATTCTCTGTTCACATCCAAGTTGGTATATACCACATAATTTTTATGTATTTTTTTTCTCATAATAAACTTTTGTATTCGAGTATTTGAAATTCTGTTGACATAAATTTATTCATGAAAATATGCATTTCAATTTACTTAGTATTTTTCTTATATAATATCAAAGATTTGAGTTTTATGCATGTAAATAGGAAATTAAGCTTAGGTCTTGGAAATGTAAAGACACAAAAATAGCCTGGTAAATATAAATGTAATTAATGCCCATATAAACATAACGTTCTCTAATGCATCTCTAAGCTATTTTTTCTTATGGTTTTGACTGCTTCCTTTCTACTATCTTGTTCATGTCTTATCAGGAATTGGAGGAGGTTGGTGGGTCTGAGGAGTTGGAGAGAGAGATCAAGAGGAGAATTAAGATGCAAGATAAATAACTCCAATTTCATTTGCTGATGTTTACTTGATTTTTTTTTTTGGTATTGAAAATTTAGATGCATACTACACAATTCTTTTGTATTTACATATCTAATAGCTAAAATTTAATATTTGCATATATAATTCTAATGTTGTAACTACATCAAAGTCCAGAAAGGTGTATTTCACTTCAATGAAGTGATAGTTATATTTTTGTTATGAGGTTGATGATTTGTATGTAAACATTAAATTTTAGATGTTTGATATGTAAATACATGTGAATCATGTGGTATTTGTATAAATCTCTTTTTCAATGCATAATGTCATCTTCTTTTTTTTCTGTAGGGGCTTTTGTTGTCGTCTTTTTTTTTGTTGGACAATTAACAATGCTTATGGTTTGTTATGAAGCGGCTTTGTAGCAGAAGAAAAAGTTATTTGAAGGAAGATTTACGTGTATGTGTGTGTGTGTGTGTATATGTATGTATGTATGTATGTATGTATGTACATGTATATGTTTGTATATGTATATGTATAGTCAAATACCAGGTCACATACCTAGGGCTTCTCACTTAAAAAATTGAACTTGTTGATTGAGTCAAAGGACACTCGAGCTTTCAAGGGATCCCTTACACATGAGGATTTCAGGATCTTATACCAAATTGTGTGGCAAATACTAAGGAATCCTATGTCTAAAAAAAGATTCAATATTCTGAAATGTATGGTGAGCGTGTATATCACACTCAAATCTTGAAGACAGGATCCTCTTTTACATCATTTCAAGATTGTAAGTGAGTACAATGGATGTCACTAGTCAATATGTGCACTAGCAAGTAGAAAAATGAGAAATAAAGTAATGAAGCAGGTGCAAGACTTACATGAAGCATCCCTAACCTATTCTAGAATGAGAGCTCATACTGGATCTTCCTAATCAATGACTTGTGAACCGCATCAAGATGTGAAGAATATCATGTTACGCCAGATTCTCCCAAGAGCGACGAAGGAACTACTCCCATGAATGTTACCTCAAGAGACACCACAATAAAGAGTACCTCGTACCGAGATATGACAACAAATAATCCTAACACTTGAGAGGCCAACTCATCCTGGAGAAAGTATGACAGCTTAGAACCCGCCAAGAAAAAGGGTTAGGAGAGCACTCGCCCTGACACTCAAACTAGTCTGAACACATCATTATTAGGAGAATTCCTCGAAGTAGGAGAAATCCATAATAGTTTTAGTAGAGGATCCCAGAAGAGAGAGAAGAAGATCCTTGGCAGATTGACTGACTGACAATACAAAAGGAAGACCATCAAGGAAACATAAGTTTTTCTTCAATGATGAAGTAAAAAGAAGAAGAAACAGAAGACATGCAATTGCAAAATGTCATTTCTTAGGAGAAATTTCAGAAGCTAAAGAACAAAAAAAATTCAAGATTCCATTTTCAGATTCTTGTAATAAGAAGTCTGATCCTGCAGACCATATAACTTCTTTCGAGTCAACCATCTGCTTACTCAAAGTAAATGACACATTGAAATGCCATCTAGTCGATCATGTTGAAGGAATTAGCTTTACGCCGGTTCAACCATTTATATGCAGAGGTTATTAGTTCTTGAAGAATTCAATCGGATGTTTATTGCATAGTTTACGAGTGTGCAAAAGTCATCAGGAAGTTTGCAAGCTTTTCTAAGGATACGATAAAAGTCCACAGAAAGCTTTAGAAGTTTCAACATACGTTTTTAGAGAGAAATGTTAAACATACTTGACTTGGAACCCGCGGTTGCACGGCTTGCACAGGTTGAAGGTCTGCATGAGGGCCCTTTCCGTTATGACCTTGGCCTCAGGAAACCAAGGACATTGGTTATGTCCACGTAACTTGTAAAAAAACACATTCATGTTGAAGAATTTTGGTTGCGCGCAAGTTCTTCACAGGATCCAACTTTTGATGGAGAACGTCATGTCCATATACGTTATGGTCGGAGAGGTTCAAAACTTCGAACAAGGAAAGAACTCGAGACATATGTGAAAGCTACTGCTGTCAGAAGAGTGAAGTAAAATATCATGGCTAGTTTCCAAGAAACCNCATACGTTATGGTCGAAGAGGTTCAAAACTTCGAACAAGGAAAGACCTCGAGACATATGTGAAAGCTACTGCTGTCAGAAGAGTGAAGTAAAATATCATGGCTAGTTTCCAAGAAACCAAAAGTCAATTAAGGGATGTTCCATCTACCTTCAACATCGACTGAAGTTACACCTTTAAGGGTGTCCATGGCTGAAATTGTGTAAGTCATATAGGGAAGAGAATGTTTCAGGAAGCCTTTTCCCTAGAAAACCAATGCACAAACTTGAGGTCCCAGTCGGTATTGCAAGTACCTTCAAGGCCATGGGCACAATACTGAAGAATATCACCATCTTATGCAACCTCATTGAAGAACTCATCATAGTTGAAAAGCTCAAAGAAATTTTCACTTCTGAGGCGAAAACTCAGAGATAGGGTAAAGCACCCGTCACAGATGGAGGTGGCAAATTGACTCCAGCAAGAGTCGTCCTGATCCAAGGATTCATACCAGCCATCTTCAAGGGTGACAAATTCAAGGACACATGAAAATTAGACTTGAAAAAGTTTAAACATAAACACATTTACTCCGTTGAGTACACTCGACACACCACATCTACACATCCTGCAATCATCTTCACAGATGTTGATATGCTCATTAGAGATAATCCATTCAATGAAGCCATCGTGATCACCTCCATCATAGAGAGTTTCCAAATCAAGAGTATCTTGATTGATACTGGAAACTCTTTGAACCTTATTTATTTATTTTTTGGTTTGGATGTCATCTTAGTTCTTGAAAGACTTCTATCTAAATGATTGAATACGACACACAAAGAATAATTTTGCTATCTCAAAGAATAAAAATAATATATTAGAATGGATTCAATCATTCAGATGATAAAATTTCTTGGAATTTATGGATATGCGGAACTATGATTTTTTTCTTACCTTATAGGTGTAAGATAATGTTTATTTTAATTATAGGGCCTTGTTCCATACAAGGGTAAGCCCTAGTAGTTAATTACATTGAGCCATAAGAAAAAAATCTCGATTAATATAATAATTCAAATGTCTAGTGATCAGACTTTAATAACTGAAGTGATTAGAATCTAAATTGGAAGAATTAAGTTCCAAAAGTGGGACTTACAATCTGATGATGAAGTGTCGGGGTAAAAGCTTAAGATATAAGAGAGATTTGTAAATTTTTGATGAATTTGATATGATTAAGTAAAGTCAAAAGAAAAATTGGGGATACTGGATTTAACTGACACGAATGATTTGAAACCCTAAATTAAGGATAGAGTCAGGTAGGAAATGATTTTTAGATGAGAAATGAAACCTTAGACTCTATAAAGAAACTCATAGGTGGACTAACATAAATTTTGGAATAACATCCCCGGTCCAAAAGTCCATGGCTTTCCGTCATTCTAGAAACATTGATATCTATCGACTATGACCAACCTCATAACAAGGAATTCACTTGAATGCTGGAGCATTGAGGATTCGTAGCTCGAGAGCAGTCTGAAATAACTTCGTAAGTAATCCTGGGTTACTTTATTCTAAGGCATTCCTTCTAGTCTCAAGGGGTTGGTTTGTTGTTTTGTAAGCCCTAGTCCTTAGCACTAACTATAATACTTAGACTAAGCAAGACTTCTATAATCAAATTAATCTAGGGTAAATGTACGAGTCTAGGTTTCGTTTCTAACTTAGCTAACCTCAGGTTAATGTCAAATCTACCTAGGTTTTGTTCTTAATCTTTATCTTGGTGTGTATTAGATGTTTATTTGAAGTTTGATATTTCATGCCTTATTTCAATTCCTAGGTTTGTTATAAATCAAAATTTTCTAACTTTTAAATTTGTTTAGTTTGAGATTGATTTTGTTATGTTTGTGGGGAAAACTAATTTGTGAGAGGTTTCTACCTTTTTTTTTGTTTTGTGTATTTTTTGTTATGAAATAACATACGAAATAAAAATAACACATATACTTAGACTTGGATTATGCATGGGATAGGGTTGAGAGGTTAATTGAATTTCTAACTTAGGCCAACTCAAAATTGAGCTAAGGTATGATGAAAGTAAACTAATTTAGGCCTGTGTCGGACTTAGACTGGCTCGTGTTAAGTTTGGTATGATTTAGGTTGACCAGGGATGACTTATGTTTGATTTGAGTTTGACTTGGGTAATCTATGCTGACTCGGGTCGGGATAGGTTTGATATAGGTTGACCCGAGTTAAGCTGGGTTGATCCAAATTGACTTGGGTTTGACCCGTGTTAAGGTAAGCTACCCGAGTTGATCTAGGTTTGATTTGGGTTCACGTGGGATAGGTTTGAGTTAACTTGGGTTAAGCTTGTTTAACTTGATTTGGATTAGGTTTGATTTGGGTTTAACTCACGTTAAACTAGGTTGACTCGAGTTGACTTGGGTTTGACTTGGGTTAGGCTGGGTTAACCCAAGTTAACTTAGTTCGATTTGGGTTGACTTAGGTTAGGTTTAATTTCGTTTAACCCGGGTTAAGCTGGGTTAACCCAAGTTGACTTGGGTTTGATTTAGGTTTGAACCGAGTTAGACACGGTTATCTCAAAAGTCTCAAGGGGTTGACGAACTAGCCAGGAAACTCTTTGCATTCCCTTATCCTTTTTGCGAATCATTGCAAGCCTCCAATGGAAGGTTTGAGGAAATCGGGGAACTAAATATATATTTAAAAATTGGGTCATATATCCAGGCCTTTTACTTAAAGAATTGGACTGCCGATCAACATAACACATCAAACAACTTCCTCCCCTTTTTTTTATTATTCCCGAACATATTTGCTCACAGAAAAGACCTTTTCATCTTCGGATATCCGAAGTACTTCGATTCTGTCTGAAGTATTTCGATCTATTTGGAAGTCCTGATCAATAATAAATACATTTGACAATTTTCGAGGCAGAACCCCACAACATTGCTATGGTCTCTCGAGAAATAGGAGACTCTTTCTGTTTTTCTCTCTTCACACAGAAAGATTTCAGGATCTTATACTGGATTGTGTGGTATCACGAATAATATGAGATCCTACGTCCCAAAAAAATTTCAACAATATCACCTTATATATGAACCAAAAGTCATATTTCACTTTTTTTTTAAATTTAAAAATAGTAGTATTTTGGATGTGAAATGAAAGATTTAGTGGTATAATCGTAAAAAAAAAAAAAAAATGTTATGTATAAAGAGAAATAATAATAGGGTGGTATGCATGTAAATGCCCCATTTTTGAACAGATGCGTGTTTNAAATACCCCATTTTTGAACAGATGCGTGTTTAATTTTTCCAGTGAACTTCCGGCATTTGATTTTGCTTTACGTTATCGAACCTTTGCAATAGTAGACGTTGATGGACTTTAAATGAACTGAACTATCTGCACTAACTTTTTTAGAAAACAACTTTTAATTTTATTTTTTTTTATTTGAGCCAATTTAATGAGAGTACATGAACATCATAACACATAATTTTTTGGTTGAAAGTTTCTCGTCAAATGATGCCACTGTAATACATTTTTTTAAGAACCACTTGACACGTGACGTCCCACCATTAAAGTCCAAATACATCAAGACTCGTGACCTAACCGTCTAAAATCCCAAACAGATTAAAATTGTTTGCTTTAAGAAAAAAAAAATTGTCGCATTCAAATAAATCTAATATAATATATTTTTTATTGAACTTTTTAGGCGGCTTAATTAGAGGAGAATTTTTGCTCTCTATATATTAAAATGATGATGTGACCTTTTTTTTCCCTTCAAAAGTCTTCTGGAAAGGTGTCTTTGGTATTTTAAGAAAAATATCTTAGCAAGCGGACCAATATACTTATGAGAGAGAGCAATAAATTATGACATTCAATGAACATTAAGACATGATCTAATTGATTACGCAAAAGATAATGATGATTAAGGTAATAATAAAAAGCTTAGTATAGTGATGATGATAATACAAAGATACATTTGAAGTTAACTTTAAAATATTGATGTTTAATTTATAATCATTTAATTATAGCACATATAAATCATTTTATTTACAATGCAAAGTAAATCTAGTAATATAAAAAAAATGACTTAATGATATATATGGGAGAGGTCCTACTCGGCTTACGTTCATGACTAACCATCTTAATTAAAATTCCATTAACAATCCCTAATTTGTTTTAAAAATGATGGGGAAGTCATCACACTTTTTTGTCTTGACATGGATTTAAATTTATTTGTAGATTAGGGTAAAATTGTAAGCCAATTGTTGGATTTAAATTTATTAGTAGGCAGCACAAGAATTTTACTAACTAGATTTTGTTAATCATTTTTGTCAATCTTTTTTTCCCCATATGATCTACTTATTTAGTGGTGATTAGATATTGGTTCTTCATCTGGATAGGACTGTCCTGCTAATCTCTAAGGTAGACTTCCTTAATTAATGCCTGGTCTTAGGCATTGATTTGAACTTTACTTACTTTAATAGTTGGGTGTTATTTTATTCGTTGATGAAATCATAAATAATTAGATACTAATAAGAGTAGATATTGAAGAAATTTGAAAGAGGAGAGTGAAAGAGTTTTGAAAGAAAAAGTAGCCTAGGATAATGCAGATATGATATGATTTAATATATCAGGATCATCATTCGATTTCTATTTATAAGGTTAAGATGAAGTACAATGTACCAAAAAAAAACACATTTAAGCAAAAGAAGTTAATTTTTAAAATAAGGCTTAACAAATACTTGCTACATAATCAATGAATTTCATTAGTTTGTGTACCTTTCTAATTAAATGAATTGCTTTAGATAAAGAATGAGATTTTAAAGGAGCAGTATTGCTCTAATGATGTACGTTCTAACTTTCCTCCGAGCTGGTAAAGAAACTTTGGGTGCGAGTTTAATAAAACACCAGTTCATCGTTTTCAAATGAGTTTAGGACAAATCATAGAGCACGGCTTATGATTGAATAATAAATGTACTCACTTTACCCCACATAACTAGAGAGCTAGTGAATGGCTATCATAAAAGCATAGAACTCATCTTAAGACAAAAGATGAGATATGATTAACTCATTTTATATGATATGTGATGCATAAATCCAAATAAAAAACAACATCATATTATTCAATTTACTTGGGACTTTTCTACCGTTCCATTTGAATTTAAACCATTGTGCGAAGACGACATCACAAACTCCACCATCATTATTCTAAAGTAATATATATCAAGTCAATAGTCTCACTGTGATCAATTGATAATTATGAGAAATCTTGTCTTCTCATTCAAAAATCTCGTCTTTTATTGTACTCAGTCCTCCTCATGCAACCCTCACAAAATTATTTATAGCTATCTTAGGCTTCAAATCAATCTAAAATAAGTGTATAACACCAATATGATTTACTGGAAAGCTGGGGAGGATTATAACATGCGCACTAACGTGCCACTTTATTTTCTTTCTATTTACATTTCTATGATCCAAAATTTAATTTTTACATATATTTTCACTTTTTATAAGCTAAAAAGTTATATTTTTGATGCGATGTGAAAGATTTGGATGATAAAAATGTAAAAAAATAAAGCTTTTGTTAAATATGTAATTGAATAAAAATTGGGTGGTATGTATGTAAATTTCACTTTTTGTAAGCTAAAAAAGCTATAAATTTGATGTGATGTGAAAGATTTGGATGTAGAAATGTAAAAAAAGAAGTTTGTGTTAAATACGTAATTGCATAAGAATATATATATATATNGGTTCTTCATCTGGATAGAACTGTCCTGCTAATCTCTAAGGTTGAGTTCCTTAATTAATGTCTGGTCTTAGGCATTGATTTGAACTTAACTTACTTTAATAGTTTGGTGCTATTTTATTCGTTGATGAAATCATAAATAATTAGATACTAATAAGAGTAGATATTGAAGAAATTTGAAAGAGGAGAGTGAAAGAGTTTTGAAAGAAAAAGTAGCCTAGGATAATGCAGATATGATATGATTTAATGTGTCTGGATCATCATTCGATTTCTATTTATAAGGTTAAGATGAAGTACAATGTAACAAGAAAAACACATTTAAGCAAAAGAAGTTAATTTTTAAAATAAGGCTTAACAAATACTTGCTACATAATCAATGAACTTCGTTAGTTTGTGTAGCTTTCTGATAAAATGAATTGCTTTAGATAAAGAATGAGATTTTAAAGGAGCAGTATTGCTCTAATGATGTACGTTCTAACTTTCCTCCGAGGTGGTAAAGAAACTTTGGGTGCGAGTTTAATAAATCACTAGTTCATCGTTTTGAAATGAGTTTAGGACAAATTATAGAGCATGGCTTATGGCTGAATAATAAATGTACTCACTAAATACCCCATATAACTAGAGAGCTTGTGAATGACTATCATAAAAGCATAAAACTCATCTCAAGACAAAGATGAGATATGATTAGCTCATTTTATATGATATGTGATGCATAAATCCAAATAAAAGACAACATCATATTATTCAAAATTTATTTATTTATTTTACTTGGTGCTCTTCTACCGTTCCATTTGAATTTCCCCTACGTGTAATATATTAAAAATTGAACTTAAAACCATTGTGCAAAGACGACATCACAAACTCCACTATCATTATTCTAAAGTAATATATATCAAGTCAATAGTCTCACTGTGATCAATTGATAATTATGAGAAATCTTGTCTTCTCATTCAAAAATCTCGTCTTTTATTGTACCCAGTCCTTCTCATGCAACCCTCACAAAATTATTTATAGCTATCTTAGGCTTCAAATCAATCTAAAATACGTGTATAACACCAATATGATTAACTGGAAAGCTCCACTTTATTTTCTTTCTATTTACATTTCTATGATCCAAAATCTAATTTTTACATATATTTTCACTTTTTATAAGCTAAAAAGCTATATTTTTGATGCGATGTGAAAGATTCGGATGATAAAAATGTAAAAAATAAAGTTTTTGTTAAATATGTAATTGAATAAAAATTGGGTGGTATGTATGTAAATTTCACTTTTTATAAGCTAAAAAAACTATAAATTTTGATGTGATGTGAAAGATTTGGACGTAGAAATGTAAAAAAAAAGTGTGTGTTAAATACGTAATTGTATAAGATTTGGGTGGTATGTATGTAAATTCCCATATATATATATATATAAATATAAATGATTTGAGCTTTATAAATGCAAACATCAAAGTTTTAAGTGTTCAATATGTAAATACATGAAAATTGGGTGGTAAGCGTGTAAATGCTCCAAAAATAAAAAAATAAGACGTTACAAAACTTATAGTATTTTATTGCATGTCGGCAACACGTGGGCTTAAGCATGTTAGTTGGGGGCAAGTTAACGGTCTATTTTTTACGTTGCTTTAGTAATTATATTTGTTAGGGCTTACTGAATAAGAGAGCTTTTTTGACTCGACCGAGCATGCACCGCCGAGTTCAAATTCACTAGGCACGTGTCCCGCGGAACACAATAAATATTCTGATGTGGCTATTTTTTTAATTAATCCTGCCCCTTTTTTAGTGTAGCCGACTATTTGCATAAAATTATTAAAAAATTTACATGCATATCACATTATTTTCATATATTTATATGCTTGACATCTTAATTTTTATATTTGTTTTTTTTTTTTTAATTTTTGACATTAATGATTATGAATGAAAGTATGTATTTAGTTTTGAAAAATTATATTTGTGATGTGATATTAGAGATTTGACTTTTATATATGTAAATATGAAATTTTAGATGATTAGATATGTGAATGAATAGGAATTTTTGATATGGAGGTAGGGTGTGCTGGTGTTTGGCTCGTTTATATTTTGAGTTCAGAAAGTGTGTTCGTGTTTGACTCGTTTTCTTAACGAGTCGAACATGAGCTGTTCACGAACAAAGAGTCGTTTTGACAACCCTAATTACGTAGTTATAAGATGGTAATTATTAGGACAATATTTAAAACATCATTTAAATCTAATTTAATAGTTTTTATTTTATTTTCTTTATTAATGCTTTTAATTTTTGTAGTTTTGTAGTCAATTAATTTTTTTAAAAAATACTACTCATCAAAGATATATATATAATTGACTAGTAGTATTTCGAGCCAAAACGAGCCGAACACGAGGGAACAAAAATTTGTTCGTGTTGTTCGTGTTCGGCTCGTTAACTTAGCGAACGAGCCGAATACGAGGAGTTCGCGAACAAAGAGAGGTTCTGACAGCCCTATATGGAGGTAAATGTCCCTAAATTATTTCACTTTTATATAATTAAATTAATTATTGCATATTTTTTAAGGGGGATCTGTGTCAGCTTCTGCGGAATTTTGTAACATTTAAAAATAATTTTAAAGAAATTTAAATGGCCGGCTCTGAGACCTTTTGTGCTAAATTAAAAGCATGATAAGCTATAAGTATTCTGTAGAAATGTTTATAGGGAGGTCATCCATATTGACAAAAAATATTTGGATTCATATTTAAATGATTACTTTACAGTCTAAACTATATATATATAGATCGGANAAATTTACATTTTAGGACGCAATTTAAATGTATTTACAAATCTCACATCTAAATTTTTATATTTACATATATAGCACTTTTGTCCTTTAAACCTATAAATTAAAAGGTCTATTTCAAGTTTAAAAAGCGGTAACAATTTATTTTTTATGTAATATTAAGAATTTGGGTGCTATATTTGTAAATATTAAAGTTTTGGTTTGAAATTCAGATGTACGCAGCGTACGCAGTGTTGCGTATATAATGAAAGTTATATTCACGCTATATCCGCATTATATCCATGTTACATCGCCTGTAATCTCGATGTAACCTCCATATAACTTACCTACAACCTACATGAACTTACAAATAAGCTCCGCACTTCTGTTTTCACATATCTATATTTTTTATGTAATGTTAAGAATTCGGGTGCTATATTTGTAAATATTAAAGTTTTGGTTTGAAATTAAGATGTACGCAACGCAGCGTTGCGCACATAATGAAAATTATATTCACGCTATATTCACATTATATCCATGTTATATCGCCTGTAACCTCGATGTAACCTCCATATAACTTACTTGTAACCTACCCGAACTTACAAATAATCTCCGCGCTTCTGTTTTCACATATCTATAGGTTACATGTAAATTACATGAAAGTTACATGGAGGTTAATAGAGGATTTAACACAAATACAATGCTGATATAACTCGAATATAACTTCCATTATGTACGCAGACGTATGCAAATTTTTTCTCACTTGGAGATGGGTGCCCCTTTTTATTCACCTTTAAGAAATAAAAAAAAATATTATTATTTTCTTTTAATAACTAAAAAAAACTACAATATTTAATGTACTGAATTTTTTTTTTAAATACAAANATTTACGTTGTTTTAGTAATTATATTTGTTAGGGCTTAATGAATAAGAGAGCTTTTTTGACCAGACCGAGCATGCACCGCCGAGTTCAAATTCGCTAGGCACGTGTCCCGCGGAACACAATAAATATTCTGATGTGGCTATTTTTTTAATCAATCCTGCCCCTTTTTTAGTGTAGCCGACTATTTGGATAAAATTATTAAAAAATTAACATACATATCACATTATTCTCATATATATTTATATGCTTCACATCTTAATTTTTATATTTGTTTTTTTTATTTTTGACATTAATGACTATGAATGAAACTATGTGTTTAGCTTCAAAAAATTATATTTGTGATGTGATATTAGAGATTTGACTTATATATATATATATATAT